>JAEBUT010000040.1:0-107031 GCA_020011035.1 Amanita subjunquillea | reverse complement strand
CTTCTCTCATCAGAATCATCAGAACTCATATGCTAGGCATCATCCCTTTCATCCATCTTCTTTCCTTCACAATTTCCTTTGCTTTCCCTTGGCATCAGTTTTCTTGTCTTTCTCATTCATCCCTTCTCCAAATCAGTGAAGGTATATGATGCTTTTTCATCTCCCCAAAGGTAAACAGCAGTGAGTGCATCTTCCTCCTCATTCAACCACTTGTGCATCTCAGGATATTTTCTGGGAGAATATCTTCTTGAGGGTCCTAGCAAATTTCTTTCCAACAAATAATTCAACTATCTCTGTCTCAGAGGGCTTCTTGATATTCCATTCACCTGCAGCAGCCATCCTCCAGAAGTTGCAAGAGCTGCAAGGCAAGCCTGGATTTTTTGTAGTACAAGAGAAGCCCTCCCTCATTCTTGCCATAGTCTCTCAGTAAGTGGTTAGGGATACCAAAAATATGCACAAGGTCACTCTTGTAGTCAGCCCCCTGGCTGTTGAGCAGGCTGAGCGAGTGCCAGGGGTACCAGACACCTGTCCCTGATGAAAATCATATGTCCTAGGCTGCTCCTTCATCCTCCTAAACCATCTCAGTGACATTCTAACTAAAGTTGTAATTATACTCACCAAGGCTTACACCAGCTATATTCACCACTTTCTTTCTCCCAAAGAAAATTAGGGTCATTCTCCAAGGCTGTCTGAAAAGCCCCTTGACACTCCAATCACCTTCTTATAGACAAAAGATCCTCTTATTCTTTCTCTGGCAAAAATATGAATAGGTGTTACGATCATGAAAATCGCGCATTACATTTTCAATCCATCTATCAGTGGTCTGGGACCACTACCACAGTCTTTATACAGCGGGGAGCCTTAGGAGGAGCCTGGGACCACTTTGCGTGGGTTAGCGCATGGGAGCGCTTACTATGGAACAGGACGATGGCCATACAAAGGCGGCCATACACTATACTAGGAAGGACAGCCGGATTAGGCAAGAGGATCGCGCCCTTGATGGCATCATTGACCGACGTCGGCATCAACGCATCAGGAAGAATCTGCCATCACGCATCAGGAAGCAGCAGTCGGCACGCCATATGGACATATGGGATTGCACCCGCCTATGGAGACAAGGTGGCTTTAGGATATAGCCCCTTACGATTACAAGGTCCTAGAGCAACCCGGACTGGTCCGAGGAATGGCGTTACAGCGGCTGCGCCCAAGAAGCATAGCAACGGTGACAGCATGGAGGCAGCGCTCATACAAGACAATAAGGAGTATGGATGCTGTGGGAGTGCCGGTGGTACTAGGTGGTGGCAAGGGTCTTGGTAGAGTAGTATATAAGTAGTGCAAGTGTCTGGAGTCGCCCCAGACTTAAGATGGTTTCTCTTACGCCCATGTAAGACTCTGTCTATAAGTACAATATACCTTCCTTCCCTCCCCCTTCTCTCCCCCTGCTCGACGGGTCTGGGTCTGTGTCCTAAAGGACGGTGGGTTAGTGTTGTGGGCGTAAGCTCATAACATAATCTTAAGTCTCTAGTACACACACTCCTCGTCATCATCGACAACAACGTCGAGCACGCCTTGCTCATCCCCACGACGTCGACAACCATTTCAAAAATTATCTCTTACCGTCATCACTGGGTACAGTGTTACCGGTCTTAAGTCTGCCCGTCTGACCTCTGTGCATGTCACAACACATGACCCCAGAGCAGCTCTCGAGGTCTTAGGCGCCTTCGACTCCAACAACAGTTAGTCTCAGTTGACCGTTGTCACTGACTACTAGCGTAATCTGCTTACTGGCGACAAAAAAGGCATTCGGACGAGAATAGCGCGGTGTGTGATTGAAAGTGCAGGCAGGCACGGTTCAGCAGACTATACCGTTTGTCTCGGAAAAAACCCAAGGAACGGGTGAAGGCAATCTTTTGGCATGCCGTGTATCAGGAGAACAGTCTCAGATACCAATTGACGTATCGGATCTCACGATCTGAGCACGAGGACCTCTGAGATTGAAGCCCAAGGCACCATGTCATTAGGTAGTTGGTGGAATTAAATCGAACAAGCAAGTGTGGGTGCGTTATTGACCACTTTGCTCCATATCTGTGTTGGGAAGCGCGGATATTGAAGAAGAGGTCGACAAAATCTCTACTTGAGATCCAGGATCTTGGTTGACTCGCTGTAACAATAAACTTGGCAACAATCTAGATATGCGAAATCCCTTTAGAAACTAGGTTTTACGAGATGACTTAGTATTGGTCGAAAATGGAAATATGGGCGCAAGATGTTGAAGTAAAATCACTCAGACAATCGCCATTGGACCAAATCGACCACAAACAATGGGGCGCCCATGTCAGGGCTCACCATTCCTGGTGCGAGGACCGGGGGACAGGGGATATGATAGCGCATAGATTTATGGATACCGCCCAGGAAGCGCTACCTCTCTTTGAAGATATTTTTGCCATCCCCGTTTTCCCGTGATACGCTTCGCTGACCCCCCCCCCCACACCCCGCCCCACGACCCCCCCGCTCTCCACCCCTCTCCCTCCCCCTCCCCCCTGCTTCCTCCCGCCCCCCCCTCCCTCCCCCCCCTCTTCTCTCCCCCCCCCCCCGGCACCCTCCGCCCCCCCCGCCTCCCCCCCTCCTCCTCCTTCTTCCCCCCCTCCCCTCCCCCCCCTCTCTCCTCCCTCCCCCCCCCCGCCCCCCTCCTCTTTTCCCTCCCCCCCCTCCTCCCCCTGCTCTATCCCCCCTGCTCCCCCTCGCATTCCTCCCTCTGCCATCACCCTCGACACTCTGACTCTCCTCCGTCTGCCGAAGGAACACAGCCGGACTGGCCCGACTCCCCCCCCTCCCCCCCTCTCCTCTCGCCCCCCCCTCACCCTCCTTTCCCGCCCTCCTCCTCTCTTCCGCTTTTTGGTTGAACATATGGGGTAGTTTTATATTCATCATCTACTCGTTATGGATAGTTATTGTTAGATGGCCACAACTAAGCCACATCCCCCATCTTTGCGGATAGTCAATACGCAGGTTGGCAGACTGCCAGCTGCTTACGTATCCAACGTATGGCTGACCATCTTGTCATTTAATTACTACCAGGGGAAGATGACCCTTGATATTTAAGAAATCATCGACATGGATCGCTATGTTGTCAGATCTATGTTGCTAGCCAATGATCTAGGATCCAATTTGGAATGCTTAGCGGCCATTTATAGAAAGATGCATTATTTAGGATTATGATCTAAGCTTCCGAAAATAAGTTTAGAATCGGCTAGTGGATTACATTTTGGAATGTGGCGCGTTCCCCTAATGTCTATTTGAAATATGACCACAAAAAGGGCACGCCTGAATTGGAATCATCTCAGGCAACGCCGCGCGGTTACGTAACGCCTTTTTTTGCCTTTTTGGTACTTTACCAGAAAAAAGGGTTTGAGTAGGAATAGCACTTCCTCTTCCAAATGGATAAAAGACAGTTGACCCTGAAGGGGGTTCTTGTTACTACAACATCGGATTCCTCGAATCCGCACTCCTTGCAACTATCCTGTTTTTGACAGCCATTTGGAAAATATCTACTGCTTCTTTTTTGATGGGTTCTGGCATATAATCACTTTGCAAACATAATCATTGATCTTGTTGGGCAAAGGAAAGTGAATTTCAAACAGTCTGATGCGGAACGTACCCATTATCCATGTTTTTACGGCGCATGTTTCAGAACGGAAGCATCCGCGTATGTGAGGGAATTGTGTTTTCTCACAAGCGTTCGTATGAGCGCGGACGTTTAAATAAAGTTCTGGTTAGTGTCGGCCAAGGCATCTATTTTAATTCACGACCTCTATGCGGGCCACGGCATTATTCGGTGGGTACAACGTAACAACTTGTTGGAGCGCGACTATCTTTTTAAACCAACTTTGGTCTCTACCGTATTAAGTCCAAATAAGGTTTGTAGATGGCCTCCTTGGATTAGTGAATCAGTTGTATTTTTGTTATACTCAATTCTGACAATTTTCGCACAGTATGCCGACGCTTGGGCTTATACAAAAGCGGTTATCTTGCATCAACGAAGGATCAAACATGGTAAATCTGCCCACATTTTGACAACAGTACATAAATGCATTCGCAATCAGGTGATTCTGACTGTCACTTGCGTCTCTCTGGTGGAATTTTTTATTACTCCTCACATCAACTAGGATATGGCCTACTCCTTGTTCAGACTTGTTCATTGAACTTTATGAGTCCGGCATCTTCATGTAAACGCGTTCCTAGCAATGGAATTGCAGTTGGCCCAGAAAGACCGCTTTTTGGAATTAGTGGACGCTAGGGAAATATAGTGCACTACTTGCCAGAATTCAAACTTGCAGTGCAAAAGATTTTAAATGATCAAAGGATGGTATATTCTGAGGGATTTTCTCCTGAATTAAATTTATCTCGGCGCTAATTAGGAGTTATGGCTGTTTTCTTGTTGTGTTGATCTAGCAAATACAAAATCTGCGTTAAAACCTCGGATGGTGAGTCGTAATAACAATGTCTCGTCTTGTTCCTAATGTCATTTACCCGATGATTAGATAGAAGATTACGGCATACAAGGAGGTGATGACATTCTACAAACTCCCAGTTCGAAACCGATAAGGATGTACAGATAGAGTGGAATGTCCAACCTATGTAAAAAATGTGCGTGAGTTTTCTTAGTTTTAAGGCGCTGGATTCACACTTTTAATTATGCTACCGTCAATCCCCAGAAGTTCACGGTCGTCATAAGCTCTGTGACACTTCCTCGCATAGGTTGTATTGTGTCATTGGGAATTATTTTCTGTTATGATAGATTTTTTTTTTCTAGTTTTAGCAACTTCTGCTGAAACTACTTTAATGTCGCGTTTTCCAGAATTTGGTCCAGTCTACTTAGGTTTCATCTATTTTATGACGATTACTGTACATTGGACACAACAGGGATTCTGTAAAGGAAAAGTTATCTGGCAGCGAAGAAGAAGAGAAGAAGAAGAAGAAGAAGAAGAAGAAGAAGAAGAAAGAAGAAGAAGAAGAAGAAGAAGAAGAAGAAAAGAAGAAGGAAGAAGGAAGAAGGAAGCTCAAAGAAGCGTGTTACAAGGGACAAGGGGAAGACCAAGTAAGCACACATGTATAAATCATGAACTTGGAATCATGTAGTTTTAAATTTGATAGTCTTTGGTTCCTTTATGCAATCCACAGCTTGATTTTTATGTTCAAAGGTCTGCATGCAGGATTTGGGATGCTGGTCCTTCTATCATGGCTCCCTTTGGTGTGTGCAGCACCAGTTAATGAGAGACCTTTCCCAGAAATACTCTTCAAAGATTTCAGTATTTTCATAGAGCAGAACTTCAGCTCTTCAATCTCATTGACAAGTGTTCTTGTCATATTGTTCAGTATAACAGAGAATGTACAGCTATTGAGTTTGCATGGGTGCCAGCAGAAAGCAAGGTTCCAAGAAGAGAGATCTACATCTGCCACTTCATGGATAAAAGCCCTTGCACATCCACTCAGAAAAAGGGTTGAAAATAATGATGGTTGCATATTGAATCAGAAAGACCTGCATTTTAGACAAGATGATGATGACCAACTCACAACTGCAGTTGCAATGAAGCTTGATCAGTTAGCCAAATTGCTGAACCTCAAGCCATACAATAAATCAGGACAATTTACTGGCAAACTTAAGCCCATCTCACACAAGGAGATACAACCTATCCATATCATATGTCCAGATGCTGTGGTCTGTGAGACAATGACATGCAAGCCACGTTCCCTACCTATGTCAACAAAGATAAGAGACATACCATTGGTCACTTTGATTAAAGACTTTTGCATTCATGAAGATGTTCAAGTCTTATCAGGACATTGTCAGAGTTGCAAGACAACATACTATGCTGATCATGAGTGCACACCATCTGATCAAGAAGGCCAGTATGAAAAAGTGTACTTGAACTCAGCAAAATATATAAAACTTGGTCATCAATTGTGGGTTGATAGGGAATTTACCTCTGCAGTTATGAATGGCATATATCATTTTCATGCATCCATTTCAGCATATACGGCATTCTGGAACAATGCTTTTAGTGACAAAGTCTCATCATCTGGAAAAGTGAGCCACAGACAAATATGGCAAGCTTTTGTACAGGAGTCAATAAGATTCATGGGATCCATGGCTGACTTAAACTTGACTTTGAAAGATAATCTCTCCATTGATGAAGTCACAAAGGAAGCTTATCATGTATTGGGAGAAGGTGGTCTGATCAGATCTGCTAATGGTCATACATGTGATGAATGTACACAGAAGTACAGGAGAACTGCAAATCTAGTAGAGAATGATAACTCAGCTGTTGTGGGATTTGATGAAGTCAATGCTACAGCTGCAGAGGGGCCAACAGTTGAGGAAACTACATCACCAGTGAAAATGGTTGTAGTGGATGGAATTGTAGTTGGACATTCAATGTGTGCATTCCCTGACTGTATATCAGAGCTGGTGAATGCCCATGGAGGGGTATACTGTGCATTCCATGAGGATATGTATGGGACAACATGCCATGTTGCCAATTGCTCAAACTTCATTGTACAGGGTACATTGGCTTGTCAGATTCACCAGGAGAGGTGGAACAGATATAGGAGAAATCTTAGACAGAGGGCCTTGAATGGATATAAGAGAGCCCTTAGGCGGCCTGATGATAGCTGGCCATGGATGCAAGCCAACCAACAGGTGCAACAGCCACATGATCAAGAAGCTGGCACAAGCAGAGACAATGATGCATTTGTGCCATCAAGGATTTATTGTGTTGAAACTATATGTGCTCCATGTGGAGTTGTAGTGGCATGGGCAAAGTTTCCAAAGGCTGAGTCACCAACTAATATCTTGCAGTTCTTAGATCATGTTTATCCAGCTGAAGAGTCAAGGCCTGATTATATCTGTATTGATAAGGCATGCCTTGTGTTGAAGCATAGCATTGCTGATGGTAGTTGGCAGAGGTGGAGTCAGACAAGCAGATTCATTGTTGACTCTTATCACTACACAAATCATCGTGCAACAGATGCCCTTTGCCGTAAATGGTGCAATCCTGCACCATTAAATGGTTCAGCACCCAACTTGGTCATCACAGGGACAAACAATGATGGAGACCCTTACCAGAAGAATGCATTTAATACTCAGGCATGTGAGCAGTTGAATGCATGGTTGGGTGGCTTTGAATCAATTTTAAAGAGGATGACACCAGGGAATTTTGATTGGTTCCTCCACACAATGTTGTCATATCATACAGTGCAGGTGGTGAAAAGGCAGAATGATAATCAAGATAAACAGGATGACATTGAAAGTGATAGTAGTGATAGTAGTAGTGAGTAGTAGCACCCTGTAACAACATTTGAATGTACAAATAGTCACAATATATGAGAGGACAACCAAGTGCAACCAGGCGTCCATAACATTATGCTCAATAACTGCATAACTCATTCATATCTGGTGAAATGCATGAGCAACATTGATTTGTTACTTACTTATTGTAATTCCATGTGGAATCCATGTGGATTCTGTGTGGATTCCACATGGATTCCACATGCTGTTACTTACTTATTGTAATATAGTATGATTCCATGTGGAATCCACATGGAATCCACACAGAAGGGGGGGGGACCGTGAAGTACTGTTGCGTTGGGATAATATGGTAGTTCTTCTGGATCAAATGTGAGATCCATATATTTTGGGAGATAGTGTATGCAAGCATTAAATGGAATTTCCACGTGTCCCTGTGGGTGTGTCAAATGTCTGGTGATGAGTCTGGGAGTTTTGTATGCAATTATTCAAGTCACTTGGTGTTAGGACTAGTCCCACACAACCACAGGTCTCAGATGAAGAGAGGGAGAAGAGAGTAGATTGCGACACAGTAGACCAGTAAGCTGGGTAAGAGCAAACTATCTAGAGTCTTAAGGACTCCTACCTACAGATACACCTCCTTATATACCTTTGCCCATGGTCTGTGCGCACAGACTGCACTGCATCCAAGGCTATGCACATGCAGCAACAGCCTAGACCCCTCCATAGCCAGACTACTCCGGACCCCTATGCCTAGACCTTCGTACAGCCACCCATGGCTTACCTAACCAGTCCTTCCATAACAGATCCTCCAAGCCCCTATGCGTATTGGTATATTGTCCTGCGTCTGTAGGCCTCCAGATAAAATATAGAAAAATAATGAAAAATGCATAGAGTTGTAACATGACCCCCCCTTTAAGGCTTCACGTCCTGGGAAGCCACACTGGTTGTAAATAGATTATTTCGAGTTCCTAACGAACTCATGCTGCATGTCTTCTTTGGCATATATGTTTTTTTGGTCACCTTTCCACTGTTGCCAGTTGCGCTTGAGTTTTTCCAAGTACTCGTGCTCAAACCTTCCATCCTCCCAACCATATAACCATTTTGCGATAGGAATTGCCATGTGGTTCTGCCACTTTCAGAAACTGGTGCTAATGTCATGCATATTGACCATTCATTGTGGCATGCTAGGGTTTGCTTTGTGGAATTTCTGAACTTCCTTTTTGGCATTGCCCAAGTTCTCCACCAGTTCCCAGGTGGACTCCTTGACAAGGTAATTTTTCCACTTGACAAGGTATTCCAAGTGTCCACCGCCATGCCCACTGACACGGCTGTCCATGACTTCTTCTACTTTGTATTCATCATCTTGGGACTCCTCCACCATCTGCGCTTCCTTGCACAATGCTGCTTTCTCCCTTTGACCAGGGAAAACTGGTTCTTTGTATGGCTTAAGGTGAACCTCATTGAATACATTATAGATCTTCCAAGATGCTGGAATCTTTAACTGATATGTGGACTGTCCAATTTTCTTGACAACTTCCAGTGGTCCCACGAACTTCCCATCCAATTTCTTTGTGACACGAAGGGTGGGTAGATTGGCCATGTTCAAATAGACTTTGTTGCTGGGTTGATATTGGCATGCGGGAGCTTTTGACTCATCGTACTTCTGCTTCATGGTTGCCACGGCTTTCTCAAGAGCAGTGGTGGTGTTGGCGTGAATTCCCTCCACCTGTTTTGCTAAATCCTCTACGGCTACAACTTTAGGAAATAAGTTGGATTAAGCCCCTTGTATGGATGTCATCTGTAATTCATAAAGAAAGGGGAATATCCCGTGGCCAAATGTGCTCGATCATTATGACAAAATTGCACTACAGCTAACCAGTCACTCCAATTGTTCTGCCAATGGTTGATGAACATGGTAAGGAATTCTTGACTGTCTGGTTGATGCGCTCTGTCTGTCCATCTGTTTGTGGGTGGTATGTGGTAGATTGGTTGGCCTTAATTCCCAGCATTCCATATAAGTCGTCCATGAACTTGGACACAAATTGTGGTCCCCCGATCACTGATGATCTTTTTTGGTAATCCATGTTCCCTGAACACATTATCCCCAGAAGAGCATGGCAACTCCTTGTGATGTAACAGTAGATGTTGTGGGTAGGAAGTACAATTTTTTGGTGAATCAATCCACAATCACTAAAATCATATCGTTTCCTTTTGACTCCAGGAGTGGCCCAATTAAATCCATTGAGATGATCTCCCATGGCACATCTGGTACTTCGTTAGGATGAAGTGGTGCTGCTCTGGCTTGTTGATCCAGCTTCACCTTTTGACAGGTTTCACATCCAGCAATGTAATTCTGGATGTCATTTCGCATCTGAGGCCACCAAAAATCCCTGGTTACTAGTTTGACCATCTTATCTATTCCAGGATGTCCCCAGGAGTGATAGATTGCTAGTAAGGACTCGTGAGTATGAATGTTTGCTGGTACATAGACTCATCCTTTCCATTTGACTAATCCATTAACAATCTTGAAGTCTCTGTTGTTCTCTTTGAGTCCTTTCCACACCTGAGATTCCCATTGTCTGTTGGGGATTTTCTGGATATCCTTAATAATGTCCTCAATTGCCCTATCATTGTCATAGACCCTGACAAATAAGTCGTCTTTGAGCAAAATAACTCCTTCATTATCTGGGCCTCCTGGGTGATGGTCTGTCCTTTGTGACAGAATATCCACCTTGGAATTAGATTTTCCTGACCAATGCTTAATGACAAAGTTGTACTCCTGTAGGTCTGTGACCCATTGTGCTTGTCATTGATTAAGATTTTGATGCTTCTGGAAGTATGTCAGATTCTGATGATCCATTAATACTTCAACAATCTCCTTGGTGCTTTTGAGGTAGTGCAACCACTTGTAAAATGTGTGCATTACAGCAAGCATTTCCTTGTTGTAGATTTTGTAGTTCCACTCCGCACCATTCAAGGCTTTTGAAATAAAAGCTACTGGCCACCAGGATTGATCCTTTCCCTGCTGCAACAAAATTCCACTGATTGCAAAATCCAATGCATCTACTTCAATATGAAATTGACCCTCATCATCCAGGATTTTGAGTACAACCTCCCTCACCACAAGGTCTTTCAGTCCCTGAAAGGCTTTGTCTTGTAGTTCAGTCCAGAGCCACTCATCCTTCCCTGTTAACTTAGTCAATGGCTTTGCTGTTGATGCAAATCCCTCCACAAAGTGTCAGTAGAAGTTTACGAATCCTAGGAATTGCTGCAACTCCTGTTTACAGGTGGGCGTTGGCCATTCCGCAATTGCTTTGACTTTGCCAGTCTCCATCCAGATAGCATCTTCGCTAATGACCAGTCCCAGGAAGTCGATTTCTGGTCAATCAAACCAACACTTTTCTGGCTTTAAAGATAGTTTATGGTTTTCCAATTTGGCCAGTATCCGGTTGACATGTTTAGTGTGTTCCTCCTGTGTAGACAAGAACACCAATATATCATCCATGTAAATGACAACCCATCCTTCTGCAACTTCTTGTCGGAAAATATCATTCATCATTGTTTGGAAAGTTGCCAGGGAATTTGTTAAACCAAAGAACATAACTAGTGGTTCAAAAAGGCCCCTGTTGGTCCTGAATGCCACTTTCCACTCATCGCCCTGTTTAATTTGGACGTTGTTGTAGCCCCAATGGATATCCATTTTTGAGAATATCTTGGCCTTGGACAACTTGTCCACCAATTCCCTGATGAGCAGTAACAGGTATCAATTCTTGATGGTCATTTCATTTAACTGTCTATAATCCTGTACTGGCCATAATTTGCTGTCCTTCTTTACAAAAAAGAAAGGTGATGCCATGGGCGATTTACTGGGTTGAATTTGTCCTGATTCAAGATTCTCCTTCAAGAACTCGTCCAACTGTGCTTGTTCATCCCAGTTGAGTGGATATATCTTACAATCCACTGGTTTGGATCCTGGTATCAATTCTATGGTGTGGTCCCATGGCCATCATGGTGGTAATTTGTCAAAGGTTTCTTTCTCAAAAACCTTCTGGTGACCTAAGTAGTGTTTGGGCACTACTTCCTCTAATGTACGTTTTCAGGTGGCTTCAGATTCCTTAGCAGCTATATTGGTTGCAACCGATTGTAGTCATAACTCAGGTTCTCCAATTTCTATAGCTAATAATTGTTTGCCTTCTTGTAACTGCTCCATTGGGTCTGACTCGTCTTCCGGTTCTTCTACCTGTGAAGATGTCCAGCATGTTCCTGGACACTGAGCGAATCGAACCTCCTTCCATTTCCAGTCAATGGCTGGGTTATGATGTTTCAACCAGTCATGTCCTAGGAACAGATCTGTTTTTCCCAAATGTGCCATGCTGCATTCAATTATTTCTTCATGATCCCCAATTTGCAGCTTGAATTGTGTCATGTATTCAATGCTTCCCATTGCATTCTGGGATCCATCTGCATTGTAGACTGGTAATGGCTTGATTAGCTGTTGTTTATTTAATTTGTGTCTCTCCACAAATTCTTCATTAACACAAGAGCCTGTGCAACCAGAATCAACCAGTGCTAACACGTTGATTGTTTCACCCGTGTCCATTGTTGTAAGCACACAATGTAGATCCACTTCTTGTTTGCCTGTTGCATGAACCAACTGTTGACGTAGTTGTGTCAGGTTCCACAGTGCCTCTTGTTCTGACAATTTGTTTAGGTCATTTACCAACTTGGTATTGACCTCATTGACTCATTTAGTTGGTACCCATTCTTTTAAGCAACAAACTGCAGTTTCCTTATCTTCCTGCCAGATTCGTCTTAACACCCATTCAGGAGTCCAAGGGTTCAACCGATTTGTTTTTACACTCACACTTAAGTTCCGTATCCAGTGAATGAGGGGAGAACATTCTGGTAATTGTACACAAGAATCATTGTCTGACACAGAAACTTTATTAGCCAGCAGCGCAGAGTGCATGCCTACTGGCTGTCACCAAAACCCTTTTCTTTTCCCCACTCCTTCCACTGCTCCTCTGTGAGCTCCTCTATTTTAATTTCCTGGACACAGCCTTTTCCTTTCTCATTCCATGTATATTTCTTGGGTTCTTTGCAGTCCCTTGCAAAGTGTCCTGTCTTTCCGCAATTGTAACATGTGACTGACATGCATTTGACTTTATCTACATCCATGGCATTGGAATCATGCGTTGAGGTTGTCACCTGAGCTGGTTTATATGTTTGCGAAGTTGGTTGGGACTTTGGATGATCCTCTTTGAATGGTGTTTTCTTTTGTCAATCACCATATGCATCCCAGGCCCTTCGATAGGCCCATGCTAATTTGGTGACCCTTTCCATTATCCACTTGAGTGTATCTCCCTCATCTAGATCCCCCACTTGGATCAACTTGAATCCCAAATTGGGATTAAGTCCTTTCCTGAAGTGATCCTTGGCTGCACTAGCATTCCATCCAGTTAGGGGCAGTAGTGCCTTGAACTCAATGATGTAGTCCTCCATGGCTCGGCTACCTTGTTGCAGTTTTTGTATTTGTTCAACTGTGTTTCTTTGGACATAAAGAAATCATGCATCTGCCGTTTGAGGTCCAGCCATCTGAGGAAAGGGGGCTTTATACTTTGTGGATGGTGCTGATAATATCTGGGCATTCCTATGGTTGCTGGTACATATATGTAACCCTTCCCTTCACTCTTGATACGTTAGGTGAGATGACCATCCCTCCTTGGCTACCTTTTGATTAAAGTCCGTATCACTATCAATCTGCTCTTTTAATTTAATGGCCGCCCATGTTCCAGACTGATCACCCTTTCCTTTCCTTATTCATTTTGTGAGCCAGTTCAAAGGATACATCCATGGCCCGGCACCAAGCATCTACTTGTGTGGCATCTCCTTCAAAGTGATCTGGTAACTCCAATTTTACCAGCAATCTATTGGCTGGGGGAGGCTGACTGTTTTGATATTCTGTTACTGCTTGTTGTACCAGGTTTCCCATATGTGCTGCCATTTGAGTAGTACCAGTAGTCCATTATTGTATCTCTTCGTCTTGTTCAGTCACTTGTTGTGGCATGGACCCCGTTGCTACTGATAATGGCTCCAGTCTAGGATTGGCATTGGGACCAAAGTAATAATTATACTGGTTGATTGCTGAGTGTAGGTATGCAGTCATTGAGTCAGACCATCCAAACCCTATTTTGATGTGTCCCAGATCCCCATCTACAATTGCTTGGATCATTGGCCATCTGTTTGTCCCATTTAGACTTGCTTGCACATGGAATCCAACCCATTTATTGTACCACACTACTTTAAACTTGATGAGCTGGTTTGATCAGTATTCTGGAGGGAATTGATTTATGGTATGTATGGACAGGAAGGCCGGCCATTCATACTTGTTCCATAATTCTTTTCTGAACAGGGCTAAATAACAATATCTGGGGATAGCAGGTGTCATGCAATCAAAGATCTTGGTTACTGTCTGGACTTGTTGTTGAAATTGCCTGTTCAGGTAGTTACCAGGAAGATTTAGCCTAATCCGGCAGATTTCCTGACCCAAGAACTTTGTCAGGTTGTTGCCTTTTGATGTGCCCACAATGTAGTTACCAAAGCCATTGCCTTGCAACTGGTACATTTCTTCCCAGCCATGCATTCCATGTGACTTAGCAGATACATGAATCCGTTCAAGCTCCGGCATTATTGTTGACTCAATAATGGCTGTACTTTCCCAGTATGCTGGTTGCCATGACAGGATTCTGTCAATGGTAGGAAACATGGGCCAATTAAAGGCATCCCAGTACCTTGGCTTGATTAGGATAAGGTAGCAGTAACCGGGAATTTGGTCATGCAGTAATGTGACCCGGGGCCTTTTCAGGTACCACTCTGCTCCAGCATCCCATTCAATAGCCCCCATGTGTTTATGATCATGTCCAGACTGTACTAGTGACACAATCATGTCCCATCCCTTAGGTCCTTTTGGAACACGCTCGATATGGTAACAGTCATTGTACCCATATGTGTGTCAGATGTTCACACAACCATGGGTGTTGCGAAGATTAGGATCAAGTAGCAATATCCCAGTATGTCTGGGTGTAATACATGTTTGGTGTGTGCTGGGCATGGATACAGATACAGAATGCTTATTTCTTTTTCAACCTCCCATTTCCAATTGTCAATTGTTCACTTCTTTTCCTCATTGAACCCTTGTTTGGGTTCAGTATCCATGGATAACCAATCCACTGCGCATGGCATGGTTCTGTTGAACCAGTTGGCATCTGCCCCCTGCAGTTCTGGTCAGCAACTTGCTGGGTCCAGAATGGACAGTTACCACTTGTGCATATGACATGGGCGCTGATGTTGAGTGCACCACTGAGGATTGTCCTGCCACCCAGGACTGAATTGTGGAGGCTTGTGCCTTCCCTTTCTTGGATTCTTTTTGTCCACCAAATCGGGCAAACTTGTTGTACTTGCTGTGCCCTTCCATACGTTTCAAGTCCTTCCAAGTGTAGGACTCATCTTCATGTGGGCACAGCACAGCTCTTTCAATGACATGGTACATGTCCACTTTGTGGTGGTCCTGGAGACTGAACTTGATGGTCTCATTGTGCATCTCGGGCTCCCAGGACAATATTTGCGTAATGGTTGGCCAAGCTGGTCAATCAAACTTGTTATAGAATTCCTGTTTGAACAGGTACATGTAGCAGTACCTGCTCCTTCGCCATGGCTGATCCTCGGGGGATGTCTGTGACGTGTGTGCTTGGGAATTTTGGTCGAATCAGGGCCTTGACCCAATTGTCCATGTAGGTGATGTCTTCCTCTATCTGTTTGAGGAAGTTTGCGAGTCCTAACAGGGGTGACATGCCAGGGTCACTTTTCATTACCAGTGGCAAGACCAAGAATGGCGTGTTGTATCATGTGGGTATGTCTTTCCTTTTGAGATGTGCCTTCATGTAAGGATCAGGTCATTTCCCATCCAATTGTTCCTGGTTGGCTATTTCTGCAGTTGCCCTGTTATAGCTACGGGTTTTGATATTCCCATTCTCCACGTGCATGAGTTGATTTTGTTCCTTGGCTGACAAGACCAAACTGTTGTGTTTCAAAGTAATAATATTCCAGCCCATCAATAGGAGCTGGATGTTTGATGGTGTGTCAAACAGGCATTGGTGGATCTCAGATTTGGGATCCATGTCGTGTAGCAGGCCCTCCAGGGTCTGCCTGTCTTTCTCCATCTGGGCAAGCTCCTTCTCAACCAGTTTCTGGTACTGGCGCTTGTCCCGGCATTGCCTGAGTAACTCTTCCCAGGCATCCTCCTGAATGCAGAGGGACTCCTGTTCCAGCTGCCACAGCTGAAACACATGTTGTTGTTGTTGGAGACAACGCTCCCGGTGTTGTGCCTTGTGCCATGTATAATATGCCCGAACATGGGCATTGCGTTGTCAGTTGTCCATAATGAGGGCAACCGACCAAGTAACTTCTTCTGTGCACTCCTGCACCCATTTGATTCCAAATCATTTGCCGGCCTGCACGAGAGTGAGGGCAGTGCGGGGGATGATTGTTAGGACTAATCCCACACAACCACAGGTCTCACTGAGAGAGGGAGAGAAAGAGTGTATTGCGACACAATAGACCAGTAAGCTGGGTAAGAGCAAACTATCTAGAGTCTTAGGACTCCTACCTACGGATACGCCCTCCTTATATACCTTTGGTTCTGGTCTGTGCGCACAGACTACACTGCCTCCAAGGCTGTGTACGCGCAGCAACGTTCCAGACCCCTCCATAGCCAGACTCGCCCGGACCCCTATGCCTAGACCATCGTATAGCCACCCATGGCTTACCTAACCAGTCCTTCCATAACGGATCCCCCCAAGCCCCTATGCGTATTGGTATCCTTCCAAGCGTCCGTAGGCCTCCAGATAAAATAGGATAAAATATAGAAAAATAGTAGGAAACGTCCAGTATCGTAACATGACCCCCTCCTTAAGGCTTCACGTCCCGGGAAGCCATGCGTGTCGTAAAAATCATTTCGAGTTCCTAACGAACTCATGCCGCACGTCTTCTTCGGCATATATGTCGCGCCGGTCGCCTTTCCAGCGCTGCCAGTTTCGTTTGAGCTTTTCAAGGTATTCGCGCTCAAACTTGCCATCCTCCCACCCATATAGTCGTTTTGCGATAGGAATCGCCGTGTGGTTCTGCCACTTCCGGAAACTCGCGCTAATGTCGCGCACGTTGACCATCCGCCGGGGCGCGCTAGGATTCGCCTTGTGGAATTTTGTAACTTCCTTCTTGGCGTTGCCTAAATTTTCCGCCGGTTCCCAGGTTGACTCCTCGACAGGGTAGTTTTTCCACTTGACGAGGTATTCCAAGCGTCCACCGCCGCGCCCACTGACACGGCTGTCCATAACTTCTTCCACTTCGTATTCGTCATCGACTGACTCCTCGACCATCTGCGCTTCTTTGCGCGAAGCGGCTTTCTCCTTCTGACCAGGAAAAACCGGTTCTTTGTACGGTTTGAGGTGGATTTCGTTGAATACGTTGTAGATTTTCCAGGACGCTGGAATCTTCAACTGGTATGCCGACTGTCCGATTTTCTTCACAACCTCCAGGGGTCCCACAAATTTGCCGTCTAATTTTTTGGTGACGCGTAGAGTCGGGAGATTCGCAGTACTCAGGTAGACTTTATCGCCAGGTTGGTATTGGCGAGCAGGAGCTTTGGACTCGTCATATTTCCGCTTCATTGTTTCCGCGGCTTTCTCGAGTGCCGCGGTAGCGTTAGCGTGAATGCCCTCCACCTGTTTTGCCAAGTCTTCGACTGCTACCACTTTAGGCACGTACGTTGGATTTAGTCCCTTGTATGGGTGTCGCCCGTAGTTCATAAAAAACGGTGAATATCCTGTTGACGAATGCGCTCGATCGTTGTGGCAGAATTGCGCCACCGCTAACCAGTCGCTCCAGTTGTTCTGTCTGTGATTGACGAACATTGTGAGGAACTCTTTGACAGTCTGATTAACGCGTTCCGTCTGTCCGTCCGTCTGCGGGTGGTATGCGGTTGAGCGGTTGGCCTTAATTCCCAACATCCCCATAAAGGTCGTCCATAAACTTGGACACAAACTGCGGTCCCCGGTCACTGATGACTTTCTTGGGTAATCCGTGTTCCCTAAAGACGTTGTCTCGGAAGAGCGTGGCTATTCCTTGCGAAGTGACCGTAGATGTGGTGGGTAAGAAATACGATTTCTTTGTAAAACGGTCCACAATAACCAGAATCATGTCATTTCCTTTTGACTCCGGGAGGGGTCCGATTAAATCCATGGAAATGATTTCCCAAGGGTGCCTCCGGTACTTCGTTTGGGTGTAGCGGTGCCGCTCGCGCTTGCCTATCGGGCTTGACCTTTTGGCAGGTTTCGCATCCAGCGACATAATTCTGGATGTCCTTTCGCATCTGCGGCCACCAAAAATCCCTTGTTACTAACTCCACGGTTTTTTCTATGCCAGGGTGTCCCCACGAATGGTAAATTGCCAGTAATGATTCTCTAGTGTGTATATTTGCAGGTACGTAAATTCGCCCTTTCCATTCCACTAGTCCATTGGCAACCTTAAAGTCCTCATTATTATCATCCAGCCCTTTCCGTACTTGGGTTTCCCATTGCCGGTTAGGAATCTTCTGGATGTCTTTAATGATGTCTTCGATGGCCCTGTCGTCGTCGTATATTCTAACAAACAAATCGTCTTTAAGCAAGACGACCCCTTCATTGTCTGGACCTCCCGGGTGATGATCTGTTCGCCGAGACAGAATATCGGCTTTAGAATTGGATTTCCCAGAGCGGTGCTTAATCACGAAATTGTATTCTTGTAAATCTGTGACCCATCGCGCTTGACGCCGATTAAGGTTCTGCGGTTTCCGGAAGTATGTCAGGTTCTGGTGGTCTGTTAACACTTCTACAATCTCCTTAGCGCCTTTGAGGTAATGTGACCACTCGTAAAAGGCATGCATTACGGCGAGCATTTCCTTATCATAAATCTCGTAGTTCCGTTCTGCGTCGTTTAAGGCTTTTGAAATGAAGGCCACCGGTCGCCAGGATTGATCCTTCCCTTGCTGGGACAAAATTCCGCCGATTGCAAAGTCCGATGCGTCGACTTCAATTCGAAACTGACCCTCATCGTCGGGATTTTGAGTACAACCTCCCTCACCACAAGGTCTTTCAGTCCCTGAAAGGCAGTGTCTTGCAATTCAGTCCAGAGCCAGTCGTCTTTTCCTGTCAACTTTGTCAACGGCTTGGCTGTTGACGCAAATCCCTCCACAAAACGCCGGTAAAAGTTTACGAAGCCCAAGAATTGCTGTAACTCCCGTTTGCCGGTAGGCGTCGGCCATTCTGCTATTGCCTGGACCTTGCCCTTTTCCATTCGAATAGAATCCTCGCTAATGACAAGTCCCAGGAAATCGATCTCCGGTCGATCAAACCAGCATTTTTCTGGTTTTAACGATAACTTGTGGTTTTCCAGCTTTGCCAGTATCCGATTAACGTGTTTGATGTGTTCGTCCTGTGTAGATGAAAACACCAAAATATCGTCCATATATATAACCACCCATCCTTCTGCAACCTCTTGCCGAAAGATGTCGTTCATCATTGTCTGAAATGTGGCGGGAGAGTTTGTTAAGCCAAAGAACATAACCAATGGTTCAAAGAGACCCCTGTTTGTCCTGAACGCTGCTTTCCACTCGTCGCCCTGTTTAATTCGGACATTGTTATATCCCCAGCGGATATCCATCTTAGAGAATATCTTAGCTTTAGACAACTTGTCCACCAGTTCGCCAATGAGTGGTAGTGGGTATCGGTTTTTAATGGTCATTTCGTTTAGCCGTCTGTAATCCTGTACTGGTCGTAATTTTCCATCCTTCTTTTTGACGAAGAAGAAGGGAGATGCCATAGGCGATTTACTAGGTTGAATTCGTCCTGATTCCAGGTTTTCCTTCAGGAATTCGTCCAACTGTGCCTGTTCGTCCCGATTAAGTGGATATATCTTACAATCCACTGGTTTTGAGCCCGGTATTAATTCTATAGCATGATCCCACGGTCGACGGGGTGGCAATTCGTCAAAGGTCTCTTTTTCGAAAACCTTTCTATGTTCTAAGTAGTGTTTGGGCACTACTTCCTCTAATGTGCGCTTTTGGGCGGCTTCTGATTCCTTAGCAGCTATATTGGTTGCTACCGAGCGTAGTTGTAGCTCCGGTTCCCCAATATCGATGGCCAATAATCGTTCGCCTTCCTCCAGTTGTTCTAGCGGATCCAATTCATCCTCTGGCTCTTCTACCTGTGATGCCGTCCAACAGGTTCCTGGGCATCGCGTGAATCGTACTTCCTTTCGTTTCCAGTCGATGGCCGGATTATGGTGCTTCAGCCAATCGTGACCTAGGAACAAATCTGTCTTCCCCAACCGCGCCACGCTGCATTCGATTATTTCCTCATGATCCCCAATTCGCAGCTTGAATTGTGTCATGTATTCAATGCTTCCCATTGAATTTCGGGATCCGTCCGCATTGTAGACTGGTAGTGGTTTTATCAACCGCCGTTTATTTAATTTGTGTCGTTCCACAAATTCCTCGTTAACACAGGAGCCCGTACACCCTGAATCAACTAATGCTAATACATTAATTGTTTCGCCCGTGTCCATGGTTGTTAACACACAGTGCAGATCTATTTCCTGCTTGCCTGTTGCGTGTACCAATTGCTGACGCAATTGTGTCAGGTTCCATAGTGCTTCCTGTTCTGATAATTTATTGAGATCATTTACCAGCTTGGCATTGACCTCGTTGACCCGTTTAGTCGGTACCCACTCCTTTAAGCAACGAACTGCAGTTTCATTATTTTCCTGCCAGATTCGTCTTAACACCCACTCAGGGGTCCATGGAGTTAACCGATTTGTTTTTACGCTCACACTCAAGTTTCGTATCCGGTGAATGAGAGGAGAACATTCATATAATAATTCTGGTACTTTTACACAAGAATCATTGTCCGGTACAGAAACTTTATTAGCCAGCAGCGCGGAGCGCGTGCCTACTGGCTGTCGCCAAAACCCTTTTCTTTTCCCCATTCTCTCCACTGCTCTTCAGTGAACTCTTCGATCTTCATTTCCCTAACACGGCCTTTTCCTTTCTCGGCCCATGTATGTTTCTTCGGTTCTTTGCATTCCTTTGCAAAGTGACCCTTCTTTCCGCAGTTAAAACATGCACCTGGTGCACGTTTCACCTTATCTACATCCATAGCATTTGAGTCGTGGGTAGATGTCGACGCCTGAGCCGGCTTATAGGTGCGTGGAGTTGACTGAGGTTTTTGGTAATCCTCCTTGAATGGCGTCTTTCTCTGTCTGTCGCCATACGCGTCTCGAGCGCGTCGATAAGCCCTTGCTAACTCAGTGACCCTTTCCATGATCCGTTCCAGGGTATCACCTGCGTCCAAATCCCCGACCCGGATCAATTCAAATCCTAAGTTTGGATTTAACCCTTTTTGGAAGTGATCCTTGGCGGCGCTGGCATTCCACCCCTGTCAAGGGTAACAAGGCTTTGAATTCGATGATGTAATCTTCAACGGCCCGACTTCCTTGTTGCAGCTTCTGGATCTGTTCGACCGCGTGCTCCCGCGTTTCTTTTGACATGAAGAAATCATGCATTTGTCGTTTCAGATCCGCCCATCCCAAAAAGGGAGGTTTGATGCTTTGGGGGATTTCGTTGATAGTGAGCGGCTACTCCTATCGAGGCAGGAACAAAGTGTCCCTCTCTTCGTTCCTGATAGGTCAATCTTGATGACCATCCTTCCTCAGCTACCTTTTGATTGAAGTCGGTGTCACTATCAATCTGCTCCTTTAGTTTAACCGCTGCCCATGTTCCTGCCCTATCACCTTTGCCTTTTCGGATTCGTCCGAGCGTGATATAGATTCGCCTGCCATAATCGCTTTCGTGTGCCAGCTCGAAATACACATCCATAGCTCGGCACCATGCATCCACTTGCGCCGGGTCTCCTTCGTAGTGATCTGGTAACTCGAGTTTTACCAACGATCTGCTAGGCGGGGGAGGTCGGGTACTCTGATACTCAGTTACTGCTTGCTGTATCAGGTTTCCCATGTGCTCCGCCATTTGACGAGTCCCTGCGTTCCATTCCTGGATAGCTTCATCCCTGTCCGCCACTTGTTGCGGAGTTGATCCTCCTGCCACAGTCAAGGATTCCGGTCTTGGGTTTGCATTTGGCCCGAAGTAGTAGTTATATTGATAAATTGCGGATTGCAAATACGCTGTCATTGTATTTGTCCAGCCGAAACCTATTTCGACGTGTCCAAGATCCCCATTAACGATTGCCTGAATCATTGGCCATCCACTTGTTCCATTAGGACTTGCTCGTACATGGAATCCAACCCATTTATTATGTCGCACCACTTTAAACTTAACAGACTGGTTGGATCGGTACTGCGGGTCGACTTGGTTTACCCAATGTGACGTGGGAAATGCGGGCCATTCAAATGCACTCCATAGTTCCTCTTTGAACAAAACAAGGTAGCAATATCCGGGGATAGCAGGTGTTACACGATCGAAGATCTTTGTTACAGTTTGAACCTGCTGTTGGAATCGCCTGTTTGGGTGGTTGCCAGGTAGATTTAATCTAATGCGACGAATTTCTCGACCAAGGAACCTTGTCAGGTTATCGTTCCTTGATGCGCCCACTGTATATTGACCAAACCCGCGGCCTTTCAACCGGTACATTTCTTCCCAGCCATGCATTCCGTGGTCCCGGGTGGACACATGAATTCGCTCAAGTTCTGGCATTATCGTGGATTCAATAATAGCAGTACTCTCCCTGTATGCCGGTTGCCAAGACAAGATTTTGTCGACTGTAGGATATGCCGGCCAATTGAACGCATCCCAGTACCTGTGCTTAATGAGGATCAAGTAACAATAACCGGGGATACGGTTGTGTAGCATGGCGGTTTGGGGTCTTTTAAGATATCGGTCCGCTCCTGCGTCCCACTCTATAGCACCCATGTGTTTCCGATCGTGTCCAGAACGGACCAGTGACGCAATCATGTCCCAACCCTTAGGTCCTTTGGGTACGCGCTCAATATGGTAACAGTCATTGTACCCATATGTGCGTCGTATGTTCACACGACCGTGAGTGTTACGCAGGTTGTAATCCCACGAATTGATCTCCTGAATCTGGGGAAACGCCGGCCATTCGTACATATCCCAAAACTGATTTTTTATTAGGATTAAGTAACAATATCCAGGTACATCTGGATGTAACGCATGCTTTGTATGCGCCGGGCGGGGATACGGGTAAGGAATCGCTATTTCCTTTTCGACTTCCCGTTTCCAATTGTTAATGGTCCTTTCTTTTTCCTCGTTGAACCCCTTTTTGGGTTCAGGGTCTGCGGATTCCCAATCCGCTGCACAAGGGACGGTACCGTTGTACCAGTTGGCGTCTGCGCCTGCGGTCCTGGTTAGCGATTTGCTAGGTCCAGAATGGACAGTTACCGCTTGTGCATATGACATGGGCGCTGACGTCGAGCGCGCCGTTGATGGTTGTCCTGCGACCCAAGACGAGATGGTGGAGGCTCGTGCCTTCCCTTTCTTGGATTCTTTTTGTCCGCCAAATCGGGCGAACTTATTGTATTTGCTGCGGCCTTCCATGAGTTTCATGTCCTTCCATGTATAGGACTCGTCCTCATGTGGGCGCAGCGCTGCTCGTTCGATGACATGAAACATGTCGTTCCTGTGGTGGTCCTGGAGACCGAACTTGACGGTCTCGTCGCGCATCTCCGGTTCCCAGGACAGGATTTGCGTTACGGTCGGCCACTCTGGCCAGTCGAACGTGTTGTAGAATTCTTTCTTGAACAGGTACATATAGCAGTACCCGCTCCTTCGCCAGGGTTTCTCCTCTTGGATATCCACGACGGGCGCGCTTGGTAATTTTGGACGGGTCAATGTTTTGACCCAGGTGTCCGTGTACGTGATGTCTTCCTCAACGAGTTTGAGGAAGTTGTCGAGTCCCAGCAGGGGATATGTGCCAGGGTCGGTTTTCATGACGAGCGGTGAGACCAGGAACGGCGTGTTGTACCTGGTTGGCGTTTTCCTTTTCAGGCGTGCCTTCATGTACGGATCGGGTCGTTTCCCGTCCAATCGTTCCTGGTTGGCGATCTCCGCGGTCGCCCTATTATAGCTACGGGTTTTGATGTTCCCGTTTTCGGCGTGCATCAGCCGATTTCTTTCTTTTGCCGACAGAACCAGACCGTTGTGTCGTAAAGTGATGATGTTCCAGCCCATCAATAAGAGCTGGATGTTTGACGGCGTGTCAAACAATCTTTGGCGGATCTCTGATTCAGGATCCATGTCGTTGAGCAGCCCTTCCAGGGTCTGCCTGTCCTTCTCCATCTGGGCGAGCTCCTTCTCGACCCGTTTCTGATACCGGAGTTCTTCCCGGCGCTGCTTGAGAAGCTCTTCCCAAGCGTCCTCCTGAATTCGGAGGGCCTCTTGTTCCTGCTGCCACAGCTGGAACCTGTACTGACGTTGTTGGAGTCGTCGCTCCTGGTGTTGCGCCTTGCGCCAAGTGTAATATGCCCGAACATGGGCGTCGCGTTGTCGGTTGTCCGTAACGAGGGCGACCGACCGAGTAATTTCTTCTGCGCACTCCTGCGCCCATTCGATACCAAAGCGTTTGCCGACCTGCACGAGAGTGAGGCCCGCGCGGGGGATGATGTAGTTGAAAACTGAAGCCATAGTTGCTTCCCTGATGTCGCCTTAGACCTTTTAAGTAAAAAGGCTGTTGACTCTTCTTCAATACTCGCACGTCCTAATGCGAATATTCTATGATGCGGTCAATAACGCACCCGCACTCAATTCTTGGATTTATTTCCACCAAATGACCCAATAGCGTGGTGCCCGGGGTTTCACTCGAGTGTCCTCGTGCTCAGATCGTTAGATCTGATACGTGATTGGTATCTCGAGACTGTTCTCCTTGCTACACGGCACGCTAAAGGACTGCTTTCGCTCGTTCCTGAGCTTTTCCGAGACAAACGGTTCTGTCTGCTGACCAGTGCCTGCCCGCACTTTCAATCACACAGATCAGATCTCGTCCGAATGTCTTTTGTCGACAGCAACCTTTCGGTAGTAGTCCCTGATGACGATCAAGGAGTCTATCTGTTATCGAAGTCGACGGTGATCCTCGAGAGCGGCTCAGTGGTCATGTGGTGTAACGTGCACCGAGGTCCGTCGCGCAGACTTGAGGGAACTCGTCGAGGACGCGCACGACAGCGAGCAAGAGATGCCCGAGGTGGTTGTCAACGACGGCGAGAGGTGTGGTAGTAAAGACTCTAGATTATGTTAGGACTAATCCCACACAACCACAGGTCTCACTGAGAGAGGGAGAGAAAGAGTGTATTGCGACACAATAGACCAGTAAGCTGGGTAAGAGCAAACTATCTAGAGTCTTAGGACTCCTACCTACGGATACGCCCTCCTTATATACCTTTGGTTCTGGTCTGTGCGCACAGACTACACTGCCTCCAAGGCTGTGTACGCGCAGCAACGTTCCAGACCCCTCCATAGCCAGACTCGCCCGGACCCCTATGCCTAGACCATCGTATAGCCACCCATGGCTTACCTAACCAGTCCTTCCATAACGGATCCCCCCAAGCCCCTATGCGTATTGGTATCCTTCCAAGCGTCCGTAGGCCTCCAGATAAAATAGGATAAAATATAGAAAAATAGTAGGAAACGTCCAGTATCGTAACAATGATGTAGTTGAATAGAGAAGCCATGTCTGCTTCTAATTCTCCTCGAAGATTGGTTTTCCAATCATCTAATTCTTCCCCCTAGATGAAGGAGAACATATTTGATCTGCTTCTTTGATGTTTCAAACTGTTTCTCATCAAGATTGAAGATGTCATCAAATGTATTGATGAAGTGTTTCGCTTTAGAGTGCTGTCCCTTGAATTCCTTAACAGAGATTCCCTTTACTCCTTTCGAAGATGTTTCCTTGTCATCTGACATGTCCTTTTCTGGTTCCTGTTTTGGTTCTGGTGTTTCAGGTCTCGGATCCTGTGTTCTGGGTTTGTGTTTCGGTTCTGTGCCTTGTTTTGAGTTTTCTCCTCGTTTTGGTTCATCCCCAAAGGCTAGATCTATCTTGATCTGTTGCTGTTCTCTGTATTCATTCCACCTGGTTACTGCTTGTTTGTCAAATGCAAAGAAGGAGCAATCCTTTAATTCTTCGTTGACTCAAAACTCATGCCACCAAGTGAGTTCATGTTTGGTGTTTGGGGGGTAGAAATAACTGATTCTCCTCCTCATTTTCTTTGTTGTACCAGTGAATCCAAGTTTCTCCTGGTAATTCGTCATTAGGGTCTCCTTCCTGGTATTCCCCTTCGAAAAGTTCTTCTGGAACTGGTTGGTTCTTCCTTCTTGTTCCTGAGATGTAGTACCACTCTTTGTTTGTCATAGAAAAATAGACTTCTCTTTGGTTAAGGTAGTATTTCTGTCTGTAACAAACAGAGTTGTTCAGTGGTCTGATCTGGGAGGTTCTGGTATCAATGGTGTCTGGCTAGTGACAATGCACTAAGCAGTTCCTGAGTTCCAACTTGTGTTATGGACGATGCCCTCATCGTGGTTTGTTCTAAGTCAACAGTGACAAGCAGAGTCTCAATCCACTCCCAGCCACTGGACAAAGAGTCTAGATGCTAAGTCAAATGATGACAAAGGTCTGGAGATCAATGAGAGAGAAGAGCACTGAAGTCAATTGATGTTGAGAGCAAAACTCGTCTAAGTTGGAACTGAGGTTACTCTATGATACATGGGTTTATATGCCATCAAAATGATATTTGCAACAATTGCCTTCTTGTTTTCTTAGACAAAATATGGTCATTGTTCTGCCAACACACATCCCTTTTTTACCCATCTATTCTCTTATGATAAGGTGTATGTGTAACAATTGTCATAGATATATCTTTGTTGTTGTAATAGTCAATGTCATTAATATTCTTTGCAACATTGCACAAAGGGCATCATGATTAGTCTCCAGGGTTAGATGTCCAGCCAACATTGGGCCAACATTGGGCCAACATCAGGTCAACGTCAGGTCAACATTGCTCCAAGACCTATGGGTGACATTTATTTTGGTATGTGTCGCAGATGTTGACTGGAAATGTTCAGTGATTGTCAGAACAACATACATGTAATATTGGGTCCATGTTTGCTCAACATTTAAAGTCAAATGTGGCAACAATGTATGAAGCCATACATGGTCACATGTTTGAACAATTATACATTTTACATATCTAACATGCTGTTTGAATGTTTGCCCAACAATTTGCCAACATCTTGTCACCAACATTTGTGACACAATTTCCATTCCTAGTGGTGTAACTGAAGTGACTTTTACCACTTCTGCAAGCTGCTTTGTTATCTAAAAATAATTAGCAATTAGCATTCAGTCAATTCCGTTGTTCATGGCACTGTTTTTGGAGTTGCTGCACCAAATGTCACCTTCGATCTCATCACTGTACTATAATATTCACAGGCACCCCGCAATCAGTTACGCGCAAGTCACAGCTAATGTTGTATCTCCTCCATTAGCTCACATAACACATGTGGCAGCAGTGTATTGTGAGTATATGGCATGCATGTCAGATCAACCAAAGATAAGGCTATTTACTGAACAGCGACACCACAAATGCCACATAATATATGGATCTAAAAGACCCATCCAAACATTGACTCCCAGAGTGTGCTCAGTTCAGATCTTTGACATTGAAAGATTTGAATACTACCATTGCCCCTTCCTGGATGCTATCCACCCTGTTTGGTAAGTTGGCAGAAATGTTAATGTTCATCCTGTCGTGATGGTACCTTCATCATATTAAACCATAGCTGGGAATGTATGTGAAAACATGACCTTATCAAGTGTGAATATACTTTCAACTGCATCAGCACTGTCTAGGGCTCCCAAAGTTCAGTTCAGTTCGGTTTGGGGTCATTTTTGGCTGAACCTGAACCTGAACTGACTAGTACTTGCCTGAACTGAACCTGAACTGAACCTGAACCTACTTGAACCGGTTCTGTCGGTTCGGTTCAGGTTTGGTTCGGGTTTGAACTGAAGAACTGTGTGAAAAATTCCATTTTTGGAAATTTGAGCAAAAAAACAGGCTTAAACTGCATCCCCATTACTATACAGCAGTGCCACACTCACAGGAGGCTTTATAAAAGCATATATATGGCAGCAAGTAGTTAATTTGCAGGTGGCAAGCCAGGTAGGCTGCAGATAAGTGGGCAGCAAGCAACTGAACCACTGGCAATTGCTACAACAAATATAATGTCATAATTCTCACTTCCTGAACTGTGGAAATAATCAATAAATCATGTGACATCCATGGAGAATACTGTGCAATGATAGGAATTTGTGTATAGTAGGTTTGAACCATAGTTCAGAATTGAACTTCAGCAAAAGTATGGACAGGGCTAATGCAAAGTCATGATTCTGACTCTCTGAACCATGGGAAACTTTTATACATAATGTGACATGAATGGAAAATATACTGTTTTTAACATGCCTGTGGGGGTGGATGGGTTAGATTGTGCACAAACTGTCTCTTGATGATGTGAGATAAATGAAAACATACCTGCCTGGCTTGATGAGCCAATTGGATGCTCATCAGTCTCAGAGTGGTAAAAGTCAATCTCCATGACCTCCTTGAGTGATCCATCTGGGTTGAGTGTGGCCATGACAGCTGGGCATGGTGGCATGATGAATTGGTGTCAATACAGAGTGCGCGGGAATGGTTGTCACACTCCTGTCACATTTCAATGTGACGCCAGCCGGAATGCCTCCAGCCTCGCATGCAATTGGTTCAGGGTTCAGTTCTGGTTCAGAACCGGTTCTCAAACCCTGGTAGCTGCCCAAACCAGAATCGGAACCGACACCCATTGCGAGAACCAGAACCAGAACTGAACCCGAACTTCAGAACCAAACTTTGGGAGCCCTAGCACTGTCAACAATCTATAGCTACAAGTTCAGCACAGGACCTTGCTCTTGGGTGGTAAGACCACTGCTGCATGTTTGGTAGTGAGAATGAGTGTCTCCAGAGGTGCAAATGGCATGCCACATCCAAATGCGGTTTTTCTTACACACTTGACACTTAGGATTGAGGGCTTGAGAATTGAACTGAGTGGTTCTCGGATCGTTGCACACTACTTCGTCTGACCCTGTGAGTTATATAACATCATGTTAATATGTTAATAACATAACTGTGACTATACAAGAATTGAGTTTCTCACAGAACCCAGCAAGTATTGTCAGACGCCATCTTCATCTTTGCGGCAATATTTTCTCATGCTTCCTCATGTCTCCCTGAGTCATTCCTAATGTTTGTCGTAATCACAAACATCTGAATAAAAGTTGTTTAAAATTATTACATTAATATAGGTATCTAGTACACTACTGGGCTTGAGAATTGAACTGAGCAGTTCTGGCAATTCTCGGATCGTCGCACACTACTTGTCTGACCCTGTGAGTTATATAACATGATGTTAATATGTTAATAACATTACCATGACTATACAATAATTGAGTTCTTCACAGAATCCAGCAAGTATTGTCAGGTGCCATCTTCATCTTTGCAGCAAGATTTTTCTCATGCTTCCTCATGCCTCCCTGAGTCATTCCTAATGTTTGTTGTAATCACGAACATCTGAATAAAAGTCATTTAAAAATCATTACATTAATATAACACTACTGAGTAGCAATTGCAAAAAATCACTATTCTAATAAATCATTTTCCTGTACATTCAATCATGTTAAGGGTATATGTCAGTTTGAGTCCTCGTGGTCTGAAGCTGACCCTTGAGTTGTCCGTGGACTAGGGAACTGATTTGGGGGGTCATAATTGTCATCACCTTGGCGGCAGAGGTGTTTGTATTCTTGCTGGTGAGAGTGTGATCCAGCCCCAATCTTTGCTTGATCAAAGTCAATTATGGTAGCATTGCCAGCGTCGTCCATCACGAGGTTCTCTGGTCAAATGTCGTAATGCCGTACTCCAGCTTGGTGAACATCTGTCAATGCGTGTTTGAATGCCTCCCTATCATACCAGTAAATATGGCAATTATGAATTACCTGCAAACTCACTTTTCTTCATCCTGCAGAGACCCATTATGCCAATAGTCATTTTCATCGAGACTCTTCCCAACGTTATTCATAACCAGGATAACAGCTTCTCCAGAAGCCTCCCCAAACAGACCGTAAATTTGAGGAATCTGCTTGACACCTTGTGTCGCCAGATGACAGTAGACATTGTACTCGTGTCGTACTCATTGTTGCTGCTCTGGTTCTAACACAACCTTGACGACTACTTCACATTTGTGGACAAGCTTTGTGTTACGGACGATGCCCTCGTCGTGGTTTGTTCTAAGTCGACAGTGACAAGCAGAGTCTCAGTCCGCTCCCAGCCACTGGACAAAGAATCTAGATGCTAAGTCGAACGGTGACGAAGGTCTGAAGAGCGACGAAGAGAGGGAGCGTTGAAGTCAATCGAGGTTGAGAGCAAAACTCGTCTAAGTTGGAACTAGAGTTACTCTACAGTACATGGGGTTTATATACGATCAGAGAACAAAGGAAACTATAAAGGGAATGAAACGATAGCTACCTAAGAAAGGAAATATGAAGGTGGCTATGAAAGGAAATAGCGTCCAAGCTATACAGTGCGCAGTTAAGGAGAAATGATGGATATGAAGCAGTCCACTGATACAGGAGGCCAAAACGAAGAGGAAACTGTAACATTACCCTTCTTTGTATGCGAGAAGTCACCGACTTCTTACCATGCCGATGTCCATGCGTGATCCTGCCGTGACTCGAGCCAAGTGACGATATTGCCCAAGTCCGCTGCTGCCGTCTCAGCCCGCCATTGGAGGCTTCGAACTGCTAGTTGCAGTTGTTTTGCCTGCGCTAGTGCTGAATCTCTCTCTTCAATAGTGAGGGAGTGAGGGTCGGTGGTGATGGTGAGCCCGGTGACAAAATCCAAAGGCTCGGCGAACTGGTTGTAGAGGACGAGGATTTCAGCGAGGCTGTCGCTGACATTTTGGAGCATTGCGTTACGAGGGCGGACGACGATAGGAGGTGCGGTGGCGGCGGCGGTAGGTTCTACGAGTTCTGCAGGGTGTTCGTGCAGTTCAGGGAGGTCGGCGAAATCAAAGTCGTCGATGGTGACGGTGGTCTCGACGAAGAAAGGAGATCTACTGGTTCAATATAATAGTGGCCACATGCGGTGACCAACAAGGCGAAGGCGAGAGCGGCGAAGTAAGCGACGATGGTGAATGAAGACATGTTTAACTGTTATGAAGTTGGGGATCCGATGTTTACTCGAAGGTGTCTTTTATCCTTAGTTGAATATTTCGTCATCCCAGTTGATTGTTCGGAGTTCCCCATTTGCAGATCGATAAGTAAATGTGGATGCTCTGGTGCTGGGAGCGTATTCGAGTTCTTCATCAGATTCTTCTGATTCGCTTAGCTCGTCCCTGGTAGTGGTGGAAACTTCGTTTTCATGATCCGTGTCTGATTCAGGGATAGGATCCTGTGGCGCAATACTTTCGGGTGAGTTGGGTGTAGTGGGTCCGCTGGTATCGTCAAATGCGTCTAAGAAGTTGAGACTTTCAAGGACTCTGTTGAGATTCGATGCTGCGTCAGGGATTCGTTGCATGGTAGTCCATCTAAGAATCGCCATTTCTTTACTTGCTTCTGCCAGTTGCCTAGCGAAGTCGAAGATTACGGGATCCTCTCGACGAAGGGCAGCTTCGGTATACACATTGTATGTGTGATTCAGGGGTCTGTTAGGCGATGGAAGGTAAGGTGACATTGCGATTGGATATGTTGGTAATTCGTCCGGATCGAACGTAAGATCCATATATTTCGGAAGATAGTGTAATCGAGCGTTGAATGGGATTTCAACATGTCCCTGTGGGTGCATTACGTGTCCGTTAGAAAGTCTGGGAGTTTTATAGGCGATTAATCGGGTTGCTAGGGTTCGAATGAAATTGACTAGCCGCGGCGGTTCTAGGGGGGTGATTGGCGGATGAGGAATGGGAAAGGTGACAATTCGTCCTTTGAAGCTTTCATAGGGTTTTGGGAGTATCGTCCTCTGGTAGAACAGTATCTTTTCGTATAACGAATGTTTTGCTTAAGAGTTTGGCGGTTGCGATAGCGAGACATGCGGTTTCATAGCTGTCTTCTGAGTTTATATGCTTGTAATACGTCCGCAGCATTGCTTAGATTGCGTTCGGGTTCCCAGGAGTTGTCATTCGGGCCGTATCCCTTCCATTTAACCAAATACTGATATCCTGCCCTGCGTTTTCGATGCGTGAGAATCGCTTCTACTTCGAACTCCTCTTGTCCGTTTACTAAATCAGGGGGTGGAGTCGTGTAGTTCGGTCCATGTGTTTCGGTTTCTCTATATGGCATAAGGAGTGACGTGTGAAAGACTGGGTGAATGCGCCATTGTTTCGGTAACTTGAGCCTATACGTTACTGGTCCTAGGACTTGTTCGATTAGAAAGGGTCCTTCTCGTTTAGGCGCCAGTTTCCTAGATTGATATGGTATACTGAGATTCCTGTTTTCGAGCCATACTTTGTCTCCTTGTACGAATTTAATTGCCTTGTCCCTGATTCGTCGTGCAACCATCTGTCTTGCTAGTTCGTGTGCTGCTAGCGCTTCTTCCCTAGCTTTTCGTAACAATTGTAGGCGTTCTTCGGCGGCTGGTGTTGTCATCTTTTGTACAGCAGTTGGTAGTGCGACAGGATTCGTTCCGTACATGAGTTGGAACGGGGATGCTTTAACTGAGTCATGATGTCGGTTATTGTGAGCGAATTCGGCGATTGGGAGTAGTTGTTTCCATTTATGAGGTTCGTTCGCGCAGAATATTCGAAGGTATACCTCTAGTTCTTGATTAACTCGTTCTGTCTCTCCGTCGGTCTGTGGATGATAGGCTGTGCTCATTCTATGATCAATTCCTAGCGTTTTTCTGATTTCCTGGAAGACTTTAGCCGAAAACTGTGGTCCTCGATCCGAGATAAGTATATCTGGTAGTCCGAAGCGTTTGAATATTTCTGAAATGTAAAGATCGGCTGTTCCTAGAGCGTCGATGGTTTTCTTGCAAGGAGTAAGAATTACCCCCTTCGTAAGGCCATGGTCCACCGTGACCAGAATCGAATCATATCCGTCTGCAATGGGTAGATCTGTAATAAAATCTAGTGTGACTTGTTGGAATGGACGAGTCGCCTTCGATCCAATAGGTAGAAGAGCCGGTGTGTTGGGGTGAGTATTCACTTTCATCTGTTGGCAGGTGGCGCAACCTGTGATCCATTCTTTGACGTGTCTATACATTCCTGGCCACCAGTAATCCCGTTGTAGTAGTTCGAGGGTCTTCATACGTCCTGGATGGCCTGAGGTGAGCGATTCGTGAACTGATTTGACAATCTGTGTCCTGAGCGTTCCATTATCTGGGATGTATGCTCTGTCAATATATCGAATGATTCCGTCGATAAACGCCCAGTCCTGGAGCTTGGATTTGATTGGTGGGGCGCGTTGGGTTTCGATGACTTCGATGATCGTGTGCCCAAAGCTGTCAAGCGACGTAGCATCTCTAATTTCTTGGGCTAGGTCTGTAGCTATGAGGCAAATGAACTTGTTGTCTGGTAACATTGTCACATCGTCTCGAGCATCTTCGCCTTTCATATGATCGGGTCGACGAGAAAGAGCATCTGCTTCGAACATCTTAGTGCCAGGTACATGTTCGATCTTCAAGTCGAATTCTGAGAGCATCATGGACCATCGTGCTTGTCGAGGGGTTAATCGTTGGGGCGACCGATAGAATAACAGATTTTTATGATCGCAGTGAATCACTATGGAATGCGGCGATCCATGAAGTAAATGTCGCCATGCCTGTAGCCCTTTAATGATTGCTAGTAGTTCTCGATCGTAAATCTGGTAATTCTGTTCTGTAAGTGTCAAGGCATGCGAAATAAATCCACACGGATGAAGTATTCCAGTTGTATCTGCCTGCTTAAGCACTGCTCCAGTAGCTTTATTCGAGGCGTCCGTCTGAAGAATAAATGGTCGAGTGGGGTCGGGCATGTGCAAAACGGGCATGGAGGAGAACTTGTTTTTGAGTTCCTCGAACGCTGTCTGACAAGTGATTGTCCAATCGAAGAGTAGACCTTTCTTTGTTAGATCTGTCAGTGGTTTTGCTATGGCGGCAAAGTTGCCGATGAATCTTCGATAAAAGTTTCCGAATCCAAGGAAGGATCTGACTTGTTTAACCGTTGTTGGTGTTGGCCAGTCGCGAATTCCTGCAAGTTTAACAGGATCCATTTGAATGTGTCCGGGTGTGATGATCATTCGACTTCTTGAACGCAAAATTTGCATTTCTCGAGTTTCAAGAATAAGTCATTTTCCTGTAGGCGATTCAGAACGCGTTCTGTGCGCTCTCGCATCTCTTCTTTCGTTTTTGCGCAGATCAAGATGTCATCCATGTAGATGATAAGCCATCCTTCGTTTATCATATCCTGGAAATATTCGTTCATCATCATTTGGAATGTCGATGGGGAATTGCAAAGACCAAAGAACATGACTGTTGGTTCGTATAATCCTCGATTGGTTATAAACGCCGCTTTCCATTCGTCACCTTTTTGATTCGAACGTTGTTGTATCCCCAGCGCAGTCAAGTTTGTAAAGTAATTTGCACCTTCTAGCTTTGTCATTAAATCTGAGACTAAGGGTAATGGGTAGGCGTTCTTAATTGTCCATTCATTTAGGTATCGATAGTCTGGCAAGGTCGAAGTGCGCCGCTTTCCTTCTTCGAGACGAAGAAAAATGGCGATGCTTGTGGTGATTTAGATGGTCGAATGTATCCTTTATCGAGTTGCTCCTTGATCCACTCGTCGAGGGTTGACTGTTCTTTTAGTGATAACGGGTAGATTTTGTTGACTTTTGGCGTGAATCCAGTTTTAAGTTCGATTGCATGATCCCATGGGCGAGAGGATGGGAAACGCTCTGACGCTTTCTTCTCGAAGGTGGCGTGCCAGGGTGTATATTCGGGAGGTAGTACTATGGGCGCTTCGTCTCGTTTTGCCTGATGTTCGAGTGCTTGTGATGCCGAAGTCTTTACTCTGATCCAATATTCGTCTTCTCCCCATTGTCGATTGTCTAATGCCATGCGCCAAATAGGTTTGGTGTTTTCTGAATTTTCGTCCATTTGGAGGGTTTTCTTTCGCCAATCGATTGTAGGATTATGCTGTTCTAACCACGGTATTCCAAAGATTACTGCTTGATCTCCGAGATTAGTGATCCATAACCAGTTTTTGTATATTCTTCCTTCGATAGAATAGGTAAGGCAGGTGCGATGGGTGATTAATCCGTTCTGATTGATAGTTCCGTCAGCGTTCTTGACTCTAATTGGTTGTTTCAATGTTTCTTTTGGTAGATCTTTCGATATTCGTTCATCAATGAAGTTTCCTTCTGCTCCACAGTCAATGAGAGCAGATATTTCAGCGGGTTTATGCGTTGTTTGCACAGTGATAGAAATTCGTTTGTTATTATTCGAATTTACAATTACAGAGTCGAGTGCTAACTGTTCAATGGTACTGGAGGCGTCAACCGCTTTCTGGCGTCTCCTTCTTAAAAACCCTCGGATTTGAGCTCCTGGAGGGTGTTTCGCGTTCTTCTTCTGGAAGATCTTCAATAGCGCCCTAATGCGTTGGGCAGCTGATTCGTTCGAGGTCGTTTCCTCTATTGCTCTGATCGAGCGATTCTGTGGGGAGGAGGACTTGTAGGACGATCGTTTGGGATTCCCCTTGTTTGGACAGTCCCTGGATATGTGCCCTGTGTTCCACATCTGAAACACTTGCCGGTTTTTCGGTATTCCTCCTTTTGGGCATCTGAAAGACGTCCTGTGCTCACAGCATTAATTCCCTTGATCCAGATGCAGAGGGCTTCGTGTTTCGGTTAAATTTGAAACGTCCCTTTGTGTCTCCTGATCCAGATGGTCGGTTCATTAATTTCATGGTCTCCCAAGCATTGTGCAGGCGTTCTGCAGCGTTATAAGCTGTTTCCATGCTGACACTGCAGGGTTTTCGATGATCTTTGCTGCTACTGATGTAGGGAGTCCTTTACAGAAGTAAATGCGCTGTGCCATGAACCCTGTAATTCCGGTGGAGTGTATGAGCGATCGGAATTTCTGAATGTAGGCAGGGATGTCGATATCTCCGCCCACTTTGACTTTATCTAGATCATTCAGGGTCCTGGCTGCGCTGTCAGATTCTCCCCAGTCGCTCAAGAATCGTCGTCTGAAGCTGGGGTAATTTTCCCAAGAAAGTGTGTATGCACTTTCTGCTGATTTTCCTTTGGTTGCTTCTGCTGCTTCCAATTCTCCTCGAAGATTGGCTTTCCAATCGTCTAGTTCTTCCCCTAGGTGAAGGAGAACATACTTGATTCGCTTTTTTGATGTTTCGAAGCGCCCTTCATCTAGATCGAATACATCATCAAATGTGTTGATGAAATGTTTCGCTTTAGAGCGCTGTCCTTTGAATTCCTTAATGGAGATTCCCTTTATTCCTTTCGGGCTTCTTCTTTGTCGTTTGACATGTCTTTCTGTTTCGGTTCTGGTGTTTCAGGTTTCGGGTCCTGTGTTCCGGGTTCGTGTTTCGATTCTGTGCCTTGTTTCGAGCTTTCTCCTTGTTTCGATCGTTCCAAATAGATCTATTTCGATCTGCTGCTGTTCTCTGTATTCGTTCCACTTGGTAATTATCTCCTTATCGAGTGCAAGGAATGTGTAATCTCCGAGTTCTTCGTTGACTCGAAACTCGTGCCACCAAGTAAGTTCTGGTTCGGTGTTTGGAGGTAGGAAAGTTGATTGTCCTCGTCGTTTTCTTCGTTGTACCAGTGAATCCAAATTTCTCCTGGTAGTTCGTCGTTGTGTTTCCTTCCTGGTATTCTCCTTCGAAGAGCTCCTCTGGAACCGGTAGGTTCTTTCTCTTTGTTCCTGAAACGTAGCACCAGACCTTGTGTGTCGTAGAAAAGTATACTTCTCTTCGATTAAGGTAGTACTTCTGTCTGAAGCGAACAGAGTTGTTCGGGGGTCTGATCTGGGAGTTCCTGGTATCAATGATGTCTGGCTAGTGACGATGCACTGAGCGGTTCCTGAGTTCCAACTTGTGTTACGGACGATGCCCTCGTCGTGGTTTGTTCTAAGTCGACAGTGACAAGCAGAGTCTCGGTCCGCTCCCAGCCACTGGACAAAGAATCTAGATGCTAAGTCGAACGGTGACGAAGGTCTGAAGAGCGACGAAGAGAGGGAGCGTTGAAGTCAATCGAGGTTGAGAGCAAAACTCGTCTAAGTTGGAACTAGAGTTACTCTACAGTACATGGGGTTTATATACGATCAGAGAACAAAGGAAACTATAAAGGGAATGAAACGATAGCTACCTAAGAAAGGAAATATGAAGGTGGCTATGAAAGGAAATAGCGTCCAAGCTATACAGTGCGCAGTTAAGGAGAAATGATGGATATGAAGCAGTCCGCTGATACAGGAGGCCAAAACGAAGAGGAAACTGTAACACTTTGCTGCCGTCTGGACTTTCATTTGTGCTAAATGGAGACAGCCCATAGCTCCTTCCGACAATTCCGACATCAGCGTGACGTAAAAGTATTCATCCGGGTGGTATTTGTCCTTCGGCTTACTCGTCATTGGTGTGCTTGCTGAACCAGTACCAATAGATCCACCCAGGTGATAATAAGAAGCGGGTGCAGGTGAGTTATAGGAGCCATATTGCAAACAGAGTAGCATTAGGTTACAGCCACGCACTTCATCAACTACAACCTAACAAAATGTTAGCACAACGGTTATGTTCACAGCCACATCAAGAGCTACCCCAGACATTTCTTCCATCAAATGTTGATCTTTCGCCACCTTCGATACTGTGGATCTCATTTTGTGGCATTTGCCATCCCGGTTTTCGGTGTTTTCATTTCTCTTCCTCTTCGTAGGTTTCATCTCTGTTAAAGCCTCAAGTTGTTCAATGCGATCTAACACATCTTGAAGGACGAGCATGTAAAGTCCAACATGAATTGCACCATAAGCAGGTGCACTGCAGTGTTCAACATTGATTAAGTCTGAAAGATATCAAGTCTGTCTCGTTCTATGTTGGAAACCCAACCTCTCATACTTCCCACAATTGAAGACAATGAAAGACGTGTCATCCTGGACGGATCGCACCCAAGCCTGCAGTTTAAAAATTAGCCTGAGACAAGACCTGCAGCAGAAAGTCTGACATGATGAATAAATGAACTTGGGCCTTCTCTGCGTTCCTCCAGTTTGATGGCGACAGTATGCCACTTTTGTGCCACGCCTTCCTTCTCATCCCAATTCAAACTGTTTGTTTTCTTGCTACTTGTTTTTAACCGAGCGGCAAGTCATACACTCCTACAAACTTCAACCTTCCCATCTGCTGTTGTCGATGCAGAAGGTGCGATTGAGAGCACCCATAACATGATGTTTGCATCCGTAGAAAGGAGATGTGGATGTTCGACCACAAGGCTTCCAGATATATGAGGGCACTGCATAGGGAGCTCAGGAACCATAGAGGCCGCAATGTTTCCAAGGTCTTGAAACAGTGCATCAGCTGCTGGTGAGGGTATGTGAAACTGGTAGGTGATAAGAGTACAAAACAGTTGAACTACACGTCGAATGCGCACCTGAGTAGCTTCATCCAGAGCTGACCATATAGCATCAGGTATATCCAATTCACCCTCCCTATTTTGACCGAAATTTAGCTGGTAGATATCTGTGACAGCGCGAAAATAATCACTTGTGCGCATCTTCCCTCAACGGAATTCCATGATAGATAGCCATGTTTCAGCATCAGTGTGCAACAACAATGTCAATGCAACAGAAGCACATATCTTGAAAGAGGTGTCTCTTTATAAAAACCAGCGACATTGTGGGCCATGATTGCAGTCACTTCGCGCAAGAACATATCCCGGTACTTTTTAGTCCGAAAGCCTCCTGTTCTAGCACTGTTGCCATCAAGGTAAGGCATATGGTGTCCCTCTTCTTTTAGCGCCTCAACTTTCTTCATTGCCACTTGAGCAACGTCTCGACTTTTTGGAGGATCAGTCGTGAGTCAAGATGCTTGTTGTAGGTCAGAGGTGGATATGAAATTGATGGTTTCTCGAATTCTGACAGATGAAGTGTGGTAGGGTTGTAGGCGAAGAGGTTGTATAACTCATTGTATACATTATTACCTGGTGGCATAAGGATGAATTACAAGCAAATTCCCACGGAAATACCGAACCAATTGTTACAACTTCTATCTACATACTTAACATATACTCTCAAAGTGCACCAGCAACCAAATTGGCCCATCTATACATTATACTTGCAGATGATGTTCTCCTTCATATTTGTCATCCATGTGGTACATTTTCGGAAGAGCTTGAAGGGCTTGTCTTGAATCAGTTGATTGTCAAATTGTGCAATACAGGCGAAAAGAGTTTCGGATTCCTCTGTCCATTGGTGTTTTACGACATGTTGTAATATGTTCTTCAGATTCTCCATTTCGCCTTCTGCCTCATCTGGCATCTGTATCCTCCATACTTTGTCAAAACCTATGATGTATGGCAACTGTTTATTTCCTTCCTTTAGCATCAAGATACTTTTCTCACTAAGATTTCCATGAAGATAACCACGCAAATGGATGCACACAAGTATATCAACAATGATTTGCCTAGACCAGGTAAAATATGGCGAGTGATATACATACCATCCATTTACTTACTTCTGTTCATAAGGTATCGCATTTTGACCTACAGGTTCACCAGCATATTGCATAAGCAATGCAGTGCCTGGCCTTAGTGGCTCAGAATGCTCCACAAAATGGCCATAGATGAGAGGAATTCCGGGCATGTCTTGAAGTTTAGTGTAAATGTCATGCTCATTGGAAAGTGTATCATAGGTTTTCTGGTCAACAGCAACTTTGACAATAATTTTCTTCTCGTATATGGTTTCGGAAAGAATCAATGTCCCTTGATAAACATTAAAGTCATGTGTGATATCCGTCTTGATCAATAGCCACTCATCACCACTGCCTGCGTGTTTGTATGATTTATCTTGAATGTAATATGTGTTTCCCTGATGCTTGGCTTGCGATGGCTGTAGCATAAGCTTTGGATAGTTTGACAATGCTTCATCAAAGTTGGGAGGGGGGGATGTATTCTAGCATATGTCGGGATATATTCTTTCCATCAATCTCTACTAAGTGCACTCACAACTTCTTGAAGAACATCATCTTTATCCCAAGGGGTAAGCCAAGATGCAGGGACTCTATATTTCAGCTGCTCAACACGATCCATTGCATCAACCAGGGAGGCAATGTATAAGCCTATGTGCAATTGAAAATAACTGGGCAAGCCCTTAGGCTGTTTCTGGATATCAATGATATCCGTAATATAGAGAGTCTGATCTTTGCAGCAACAATACCCAATGATTTCGCGGGCTCCCAAGTTGAACACAATGAATGTTGAATCATTCTTGACACACTCTGCCCACCCCTGTGAGAAAATAGAATTGGTATTGGTGGAACTTGAATTAAGCCAATCACCCAGACATACCTGTTGAAGAATCCATCATCCAGCTAAAATTTCATCACCCCTCTTGCTCCAGTTCCTCCCAATAGAGCGCCCAGTCCAGGAAGACTCTGTAACATGGATAACGGGATTTTCTGCATCAAAACCCATGTGACTGCCAGTGAGGAATTCGTGTGCCCAATCCTTTGCCTTGCTTTCGCCACAATCTGAAGAACACCTTTCATCATTGCACCCTGTCCAAGGGAAAACGTCACATGACGTTGTTTCAAGCATGGAAACCATATGTCAATGGACCCTGCATGAGGATTCTTGAACTCGAACAGTAAAGTGCGTGGAAAGCAATCAAAGAGTGACTGGCACATCATAATAGCTGCGCAAATGGGTGTGGACATCTGTTTGGGGTCTTTCGAGTTCTGGAAGGAACACCAATGAGCCTCAATGGAATGTTTAACAATAAGCGCAGCATCAGCTACGGCACGACCATGTTTGATATGAGGCGTCCAAGAGATCATGTAGGGCTGCACCTCTTGGAGAGTGGCGGCGGATACGATGGGCACTATATATTTGGCAATGTTACCATAAGCATCAACCACATCATTTTCTGACATGTCACGCTTCATTGGCTGAAGTTTCAATTCCTGTTGGATATCTTCCAGATCGAACACAGATTCAAGAGGAGTTGTTCCAGGGGTAGCTTCATAATTTCCAAGGGCGCATTCTGCTATGTTACCCAACTGAGAAACAAGGTCAGAGCAGTAGACCACTTTCTTCAGCACCAGATCGTCTTTCATGTGCATATTGTAATAGGCGGGCGGGCAGGTCGAACCCTGTCCCTTGTCCTCAGGGTAGCAGTTTGGCTTTAGTTTGAATAACTGTTGTATGAACTCTGAACACGCTGAGGTACCTAGGTTACACCGCCAATCTGTATTAGCAAAGCAACATTGTCCAGCCACAACATACCTCCTTCAGCCATCTTTGCCTTGTTTTCCTTCGAGGAGGTGGCTACAACACATTTCGGGCGTTGGCTCTGAGTGTTGTTCGCCGTTCCAGTAATGGTACCTCTTCTTCGAGCAGGTGTAGAACAGCTGCACTTCTGAGATTGAGGCTCTTCCTCTCCTTCATTGTCAAAATTGGGTGCAACGGTGTTCAAGCATTTGCTCGGAGTGTTGTTCGTTGTTCCAGCAATGGTACCTGTTTTCCAAGCATGCAGAGAATGGCCACACTTCTTGGATTGAGGCACTTTCCCTCTGCTACAGTCAGAGCCAGGTGTGATGCCTTCCAAGAGTTCGTTCCGAGTGTTGTCTGTCAGTCCAATAGTGGTACCCCTTCCTTGAAGACACACAGACTGGCGACGTTCCTCGACTTGAGGTTGTTTTTCTCCTTTACAACCTGTATCAGTGGAGGATAATGGGGCATGTAAGTCATTATGAGAGTGCTTCCTTTTACAAGGAACAATCATAATGGCAATTAGCTGTACGACAGTCAGGGTTAAGAAGAAATTGAGTGAAGCCAAAGACGTACTACAATGAAAGTTGTTCAGTCGGAATAGATGGTTAATGATGTTGCCAGTGGCCAATATCATGACTGGGCCTTTATACATGTTGGGTTCAAAACAATGACATGTACAGCCTGCGCCATGGAAAAGCCATGGATACCGAATCCCAGGTCATTTGGTCAGGTAGATCACCATGTTGGCTCAAAACAAAAACCAACAAGTCTGGATAGGGCTATGGAGTACTTTGTACAATGCCTGTTTTGGCATGTCAAAATAGCAAACCTTGTTGTAATAGTGACAACGGATAAACAGATTGGGTAACACTTGTACCCACGGACCCACAAACGTCCACATGCCCCATTGATGATTGTTCTTTTTTAACTCTGGAAGCGCTGTTTCGCGATTTGACATTTCATGACGTGTACAGACACACATGAACGCAAAGGCTGCGAGGGGTGACTAGACATGGCTGGGGACTTGTGCATAGGTGTACGTGAATTGAAGATCTGTTACTTACCTTTCTTTGACCAATTGTTGTCATTGTGAAGAATTATATTGGAGATCAAACCTTTTTGCTAGCATACCAAAATGAGCCCATTGTCATCATCAGTGGTGGGCTGTGATAAAAATTAACATATTGCTTTGTATCCGTGTATTCATCTGAATGTGAGTAGCAACAAGACAATGATGGATCAATGGCTGTGTATTGCAGCTTGAATGAAGGGCAGAACAAAACATATTTGTACCATCATTGGGGAATATCCAGCTGCAATTGATTTCATTCACTTTCAACGTCACAGCATGCTGTCTGAATCCCACACATTTGGATAGGCTAAAGTTTCCTAAGAAATCTCAGTAAATACTCAAGATAACAAAAAGACATCTTTTTCATACCACATTTGCAATGAAAGTAGAATGACAAAGGATTGCTCTTCTTGGACAGTTCTGATAAACAAGTGAGACAGACAGTACATGATGAACCACTGTGCGCCATCAAACACACTGAAAAATACATTGGTGGGGTGTTGTTCATGTTTGCGGAGGAGGTTCAGATGTGTTGAGCAGCAATCATATGTCTGTCAGACATAGTTTGTCTCAGTGGTTGTCACTGTCATGAACGATGAGCTCATGTGTCCATTAGACACAGAGTCATACATCCGTGATGACAAGAGTATTGTATCACTCTCATAGTTCTTGTGATAACAGTGGATGGTGATTGTATGAGGGGATCAATGGAGAAGATGTTGCCATGTTGCTAATCCTTTAAACAGTTCCCTATCATAGATTTGATAATTCTGTTCTGTGGGTGTCAAGGCATGTGAAATAAATCCACAGGGATGGAGTGCTCCATTTGTATCTGCTTGTTTTAATACCACTCCAATAGCTTTATTCAACATGTCTGTTTGCAAGATAAATGGCCTGGATGGATCTGGCATCTGTAGAACAGGCATGGAAGCAAAGTGGGACTTGAGGGTGCCAAAGGCAATATGTTGCTCTGTGGTCCATGTAAATTCTTTGGTTTTCTTTGTTAAATCAGTCAAGGGTTTTGCAATTGCAGCAAAATTGCCAATGAACTGGTGATAAAAGTTTCCAAAGCCCAGGAAAGATCATACTTGTTTAACAGTAGTGGGTGTAGGCCATTCTGCAATCCTGGTGAGTTTGACTGGGTCCATTTGTATATGTCCTGGTGTGATGATCATGCCTAAAAATTCAACTTCCTGTACACCAAATTTGCATTTTTCTAACTTCAGGAATAGGTTGTTTTCTTGTAACTGAACAAGTATGCACTTTGTACATTCTTCTAATTCCTTCTTCATGTTGGCACAAATTAGAATATCATCCATATAAATCACTAGCCATCCCTCATTTATCATATCCTGAAAGTATTCATTCATCATGGTTTGAAATGTCGAAGGTGAATTACAGAGTCCAAAGAACATGATGGTTGGTTCATATATTCCTCAATTGGTGATAAAGGCAGCTTTCCATTCATTGCCTTCTTTAATGTGGACATTGTTATACCCCCATTGGAGATCTAGTTTTGTAAAGTACTGGGCACCAGCTAATTTCATCATTAAGTCAGATATCGAGGGCAAAGGATATGCATTCTTGATTGTCCATTCATTCAAATAACAATAATCCTGGTCTGAGTGCACCACTTTCTTTCTTTGAGACAAAGAAAAATGGTGATGCTTGGGGGGATTTCAACAGTCTGATGTACTTCTTTCCTAATTGTTCCTCAATCCATTCATCAAGCAATGATTGTTCTTTCAGTGATAATGGGTATATTTTGTTAACTTTTGGTGAAAAACCTTGTTTTAGCTCAATGGCATGGTCCCATAATTGACTAGAAGGAAAGCACTCTGATGCCATTTTTTTCAAATACTGATTCCCAGTGTTTATAGATGTCTGGGAGTATGGTTGGTGGTTCTTTATTTATTTTCTGATGTTCTAGCACTTGAGAAGTGGACATTTTTACTCTGATCCAGTACTTGTCTTCTCCCCATTGTTTAGTGTCAAGCACCATTTGCCAAATTGTTTTTGGTCTATCTTCCTCATTGATTAATTGAATAGTTTTATTTCTCCAATCAATAGTTGGGTTGTTTTCTTCCAGCCAAGGTATTAATTTCTGATCTCTGAGTTTAGTGATAAGGAGTTGGTTATTGTGGTGTTTTCCTTCAATAGAATATTGGATTAGGATGTAATGGGTGATCATCCCATTAAGATTAACTGTTCCATCAGCATTTCAGACTTAAATTGGTCATTTAAGTGTTTCTTTAGTTAGGTTCAGTGTTATTTCATCATCAATGAAGTTTCCTTCAGCTCCACAATCAATTAGAGTGGATGTTTCAGCAGGTAAATTGGGTGATTGAATGGTAATAGAAATTTGTTTGTTATTGTTGGATTTTACTATTACAGAGTTGAGTGCTAACTGTTCAAGTACATTGTTTATGGAGGTATCAACTGCTGTCTGGTGACTCTGGATTAAAAACCCTCTTCTTCAAGCTGGTTAAACATGTCAAGGCATTCACTGCTAGGCATAGCCTTGATCATGGCTCTGATCTTCTTTGCATCAGATTCCAGTTCCTTTGTTTCCTCAGTGTCATGACTTGTATCAAACGCTCCATTTCACTAAGTCATTTCAATTTCTTTTCTTTGTATTTTTCATATGTAGTAGCCAAACACTTAGCTAAGTCAGTGTCTATCTTATCTAGTCAGCGCTAAGATTAGATTAGATTAGATAACGGACTACCGGACCGAAGGCACAGCCACACTTACTAATTAGCAGTCAATGCACAGTCGTGGCTGTCCAGTATGACTCACATGGAACTATTCATAGCATAGGGTTCCACAGCCTTTAGGGTTGTAGGGGTTAGCACACAGACCATGTAGTAGTGTATATAAACTGAGCAACAAACACCCAGAGTCCTCAGTCAAGTTCTCTTGGGTTTCTTCCTACTCTCATCCCCTCCTTTACTCAGTCTTCTGGTGGGGCCCTAAGCCATCATGGCAAGGGTAGTCCTGATACTCAGTTACTGATTGGATATTTTTGTTCTGAAACAACAACGTTGATGGGGACTGGGTTTTACATTTGGGACAATCCCTGGAGATGTTGTTATAGTTTCCCTTTCATTTCATTCTCCTGTCTCAGCGGACTGTTTCATATCCATCATTTTCCCTTAACTGCGCGTTGTACAGCTTGGACGCTATCTCCTCTCGTAGCTACCTTCACATTTCCTTTCTTAGGTAGTTATTGTTTCATCCCTCTTATGGTTCCCTTTGTTCTCTAATTGTATATAAACCCCATGTGTTACGGACGATGCCCTCGTCATGATTTGTTCTAAGTCGACAGCAACAAGCAGAGTCTCGGTCCGCTCCCAGCCACTGGACAAAGTTCTAGACGCTAAGTCGAACGATGATGAAGGTCTTGAGAACGATGAGAGAGAAGAGCGTTCAAGTCGATCGTTGTTGAGAGCAAAACTCGTCTAAGTTGGAACTAGAGTTACTCTACAGTACATGGGGTTTTATATACGATCTGGGAACAAGGAAACTATAAAGGGAATGAAACGATAGCTACCTGAGAAAGGAAATATGAAGGTGGCTATGAAAGGAGATAGCGTCCAGGCTGTACAGTGCGCAGTCAAGGGGAAAATGATGGGAAAGAAACAGTCCACTGAGACAGGAGGCCGAAACGAAGAGGAAACTGTAACATTACCCCTTCGTATGCGAGAAGTCACCGACTTCTACCAAGAGTTCGTCCAACCATGATCCTGCCTAGACTCCAACCATTCAATGATGTTCTTGACATCCTTTTCCGCGGTTTCCATCTGCCATTGCACCATTTGTACAGCTCGCTGCAACTGTTTGGCCTGAGCTAACATCGCATCTCGTTCATTGTAGGTGAGTGAATGTGGATCGGTGGTGAGGGTGAGGGTGGTGACGAAGTCGAGCGGTTCGGAAAACATCGTGAAGTAGGTGACGAGGGTGGTGAGGTTTTCGCTGACGTTATTGAGCATGGTGTTGCGGGTCTGGACAATGGGTATATGCGTGGGGGAGACGGGGGCAACGGCAAGTTCTTCTGGGTGCTTGTGCAGAGCAGGGAGGTCAGCAAAATCAAAGTCGTTGATGGTGACGGTAGTGGATACGAAGACCTCAAGAGGGAGGTCATGGGCAGCGGCGAGGAAGGGCGAAAGGGGGGGCGACCGAGTCAACGTAACAGTGGCCACATGCAGTGACCAGGAGAGAAAAGAGGAGGGCAGCGGTGTAGGCGATGGCGACGATGGCAGACATTTTCGATTGAATGACTGGAGTTGGGGAAATATTCGTGTCTTCAGAAGCGCTTTTTTATTCCTTGTTGAATACCTCGTCATCCCAATTGACTGTCCGGAGTTCTCTGTCCGGGGCCCGATAAGTGAATGTGGATGCTCTGATGCTGGGAACATATTCGAGTTCTTCATCAGATTCTTCTGATTCGCTTAGCTCATCCCTGGTAGTGATGGAGATTTCATTCTCAGGGTTTGTGTCTGGTTCAGGAGCAAGATCCTGTGGCGCAATACTTTCTGGTGAATTGGGTATAGTGGGTCCACCTGTGCTGTTGAATGCGTCTAAGAAATTGAGGCTTTCGAGTACTCTATTGAGGTTTGAGATTGCGTCTGGGAGTCGTCGCATAGTGACCCATCTGCAGATTTCCATTTCTTTGCTGGTGTCGCTTAGCCATTCTGCAAAATCAAATAGTACAGGGTCCTCTCGGGCGGAGGGCTGCTTTGGTGTATACATCATTGGTGTGGTTTAAAGGCCTGTTAGGCGACGGGAGATAGGGTGATATTGCATCTGGATAGTATGGTAATTCTTCTGGATCGAATGTAAGATCCATATATTTCGGAAGGTAGTGTAATCGAGCATTGAATGGGATTTCAACATGTCCTTGTGGGTGCGTCGCATGTCCGTTAGAAAGTCTGGGAGTCTTGTAGGCAACTAATCGGGTTGCTAGGGTCCGAATAAAATTGACTAATCGAGGTGGTTCTAAAGGGTTGATCGGAGGATGAGGAATGGGAAATGTAATGATTTGTCCTTTGAAGCTTTCATATGGTTTCGGAGAATATCGTCCTTGAGTGGAGCAATATCTCTTGGTGTATCGGATGTTTTGTTTGAGAGTTTGGTGGTTGCAATAGCGAGACATGGGGTTTTACAATTGTCGTCTAAGTTTATATGCTTGTAAAACTTCCGCAGCATTGCTTAGATTGTGCTCAGGTTCCCCAGGAGTTGTCATTCGGACCATATCCTTTCCATTTGACCAAATACTGATATCCTGCTCCGCATTTTCGATGTGTGAGAATCGCTTCCACCTCAAACTCCTCTTGGCCGTTTACAAGATCAGGGGGTGGAGTAGTATAATTTGGTCCATGTGTTTCAGTTTCTCTATATGGCATAAGGAGTGACGTGTGAAAGACTGGGTGAATGCGCCATTGTTTTGGTAGTTTGAGCCTATACGTTACTGGTCCTAGGACTTGTTCGATTATAAAGGGTCCTTCTCGTTTAGGCGCCAGTTTCCTAGACTGATATGGTATGTTGAGATTTCTATTTTCGAGCCATACTTTATCTCCTTGTATGAATTTGAGTGCCGGTCTGTGATGTAGGCACGGAGACACAGAGCCAAGTCTTTGCGTGAGCGGGGGCACGTGACTCGAGCTCTCAGGTCTCAAACCGTCACCGTCGCCCGAGCGCTCGCCCCTCGCTCAACGTGCCGCCACTCCACTCTCCTTTCTTTCTTCACATAGACACACACATTCATTATGGCCGAAATAATAGATGACCCGGCTCTAGAAAGGGAACCGAATTTCAACGGTCCCACTTATGCCATTGTCAGACAGGCTCTGATAGTGGCGGAACACGATCTCACACAGGAGGAAGCAGCCAATAGGTTGCTTGAAGCTTGGAGAGCAGACCACGAGCAGCGCGTGCAGCAGTGGCAGCATCAGGAGCAGATCCGGCAGAACGCTCCACCACAGCCGAATCAACCACCTCCACCCGAGGAACAACATCGTGAAAACCCTCACCAACGCGGCAACAAGGAGCGGACCAAGGGGGAGGTCAGGGAGATCAGCCCGGGACAAAGACAACGGCGACAAACCGCTCAAAGAGGTGGTATGGGACACCAACAAAAGAGTTGGGACTTTCATCATCCTGCGACCATCCCAATATGCATGTCACAGAATCAAGAACCGGGAATATGTCCCCCTATGGTATTTTTGCCCAGATGGTTGCGCAGAAGCAGCGGACGAAAGCCATAGACCTGGAAATGACGCACTAGGCATCACGAGGATGGAGGCCGGCCTTGCGCTCAAACCAACAGCAGCTAGCCGACCCTCCAAGAATGCGTTACAAGATCATGAACTGACCTGGCGGCAATTTGACCTGGCGCATTCCAACTTCTTGGCGCACATCACCACGCATGGCTGGCCCAAGCACTACATAGAAGCTCTATTGGACTTCTTTGGAGCAATCTGTACCCACCAGCTTCGCACGCAAAACCACGGCGAGAAGATCTTACTCACTTATGCATCGCGAGTGAGACAAGAATGGCACGATAGCCTTGCTCGGGGAGAAGGCTTCAACATTGGGCTCATAAACGAGCAGTTGCTCGACATTATTGCTCGAGAGGTCAACAACTCGATACAAGCCAACCTCGAACAACAGGTAAGCACCTCCACATCAAAAGAAAGCTCCATAATGCTAAATGTTACCCCCCTTTTTCTCTTCCGTTTCCTCGACATGCCTGAAAACGAATCATACCTCCACCCCCCACACCATGCCTGTACATGCTACCACCCGCTCCCACTGCTCCCGGCCACGCTTCCGCGCCTTTTCGCGCATGGCCTTGCTCCCATGATATACACATGCTCTGCTGGGCCACGCTACCGCGCTCCCTTGCGTACGGCCACACTTCTGGCCCCCCCCACTGCTTTGCGCTCGGCCTGCTACTGCGCTTCGCCCGCGCTCGGCCATGCTACCGCGCTCAACCCATGCCCGGGAATTGGCAACAACCTTTCCACATGACAAATTTCAACCCGTACCTTCGTCACCCAACCCAAATGAATACCCGGTTACCAATCCTTAGTGGATAGCCAAATTACGGGACTCGCCCCCCCGAGGTCGAAATAAAGATCGCCACATGGCCCGCAGGTTTTCACATTCGCCAGGCTACACATCAAACCAAGCCAAGAGAAGGTCTCGCTCCCCACGCCCAAGGTCGCGTTGTCAGCGTTCCCCCTCGCCCCTGCACCACAAGAGATCACTAGCAGCATCCCAAGCCTATAGCAAGCGATCCGAACGGGATTTTTCCCAGGGTGCAGACCTCACCCGTGGCCAGTCGGTCTGCGCCATTTGCCTCGGCCGCAAGGCACACAACATCTACAAGTGTCATGCCGCATCCCTGTGGAACAAAAAGCACCCAGCACACTGCAAGTGAAACTCCGAGGGTCACCTCATCAATCCAAATGGAGCCCAGCTCTGTTTTGATTGGCAACGCCCCAACGGCTGCAGCAACACTTCACGCGCCCACACCGGGGTTCACGAATGTTCAGGGTGTGGAGACACCTCCCATGGAGCTCAAAGCTGCCCTCGCGCGGAGAGCGCAGACCCCTCTCACTCCGTATAAAGCCAATGCATGGGCGCAAGCGCTCAAAGACGCAGGGCTCCAAGACCAATACCCTGACATTGCACAAGGTCTCGCTGAGGGTTTCAAAGTGGGAGCGCCGAGTATCCAAGCCACCTTCTGTCCGCCCAATCATGAGTCCACGTTGCAGTTTGCGGAGATGTTCAACAGATCCCTACACCATGAGCTGTCAATGGGCAGATATATTGGTCCATTCACCCGCAACACCCTCGAGGGCATTATCGGACCCTTCCAATCTTCTCCGTTGTCCATTATACCTAAACCGGCCAAGCCGGGTAAATACAGAATTATCCAAAACTTCTCATTCCCGTACACCCCTCATAATACTAGCATACTGACAGTTGAAGGAAAATGATGAATTTGCCAATAAGGTAAGTGTCTATGTCCTTCCTCTGTCTAGCAGCTGACATCACATCATCAAGATCCACAGATTGTCAGATTCTGGTGGCAATTATGTATCTTTTCTGAGGCTAATACTATTAAATCTTAAAATTTGGCCGAGCAATGATTAGTATTGTACCAGGAATCTTTTTGGACAAGAATGCCTTTTGGCACAGGCTATGAAAGGTTACCTTGGAGCAGTTTCAAAAGCCAGGATTATGTAGAGAAGCTCAAGTCTCAATCACTTCTGATACTCTGCTCCTCAAAATGAGGAGAGAATCACATTTCTTTTTGAGAAGATCAAAAACTATGACAGTATGTGTATTTTTCTACATGCATATGGTGCTAACCCTTGACCTCCAATCCAGTACTATTTGTCTATCTCTGTGCCTTTGATTGTAACATTAGTAGATGGTTTCAAGTCGTTTGTATGCATTTTCATATGTCCAGTAACTTGTTTTTGAATCTCAGCCAACACATAAACCCAAGCAGAAGTACTACACTGGCAGAATAGAGAGCACTTTACTCTTAGCCCCCAAGATGCTCAAGACTCTGAGCTCAGTCCTCAGAATACAAGGACTCAGTTCGGAGTCCGAGTTTTTTTTTGTTTGCAAGTGAATTTGGCCTCATAGTCCAATCAGTCCTAATAGAGTCTGAGCCCAGTCTCGGACTGAGCTCAGAAATCCTAGACTGATGGTGTTCAGGGTCCAAGTGGACTCTGAGCAGTGTGGGGGCAGTTTCATCAACCACAGCATATATATACATTATTGTGACACTGTGACATGAGCACAGATGAGGCTCCACATGACGCAGCATATGCCATTTACTATTTACTGCTGCACATGACCGCATGTGACTGCATGCATTGCATGCTGGTGACGTGACCATGGTTGCTGTTACAGTTCTCTTTTTGTTTCATCTTTCTGTCTCAGCAAACCGTTTCATATCTATTATTACTACTCATTGACTGCACATTATACAGCTCAGATGCTATCTCCTTTCATAGTTGTTTCCTTTCTCAGGTAACCACAGCCTTATTTCCTTTTATAGTTTCCACTGTTCTCTAGTGTATATAAACCCATGTATTGTAGAGTAACCTCAGTTCCAACTTAGATGAGTTTTGCTCTCAACCTTGCTTGATCTCAACACACACTCTCTCTTCATTGCTCTTCAGACCCTTGTCATTGCTTGACTTAGCATCCAGACTCTTTGTCCAGTGGCTGGGAGCAGACTGAGACTCTGCTTGTCACTGTTGACTTAGAACAAACCACAACAAGGGCATTGTCTGTAACAGTTGTGTGATTGATCACACCACACCATGCCTGCTCTCACCATTGTTGCCACCATCTGTTAGGCATTTAAAGTCCGGTCCAGTTCCGGTTTTTTTTCCTTTCTGGGCAAGACTGGAACCATAACCAGTCATTGAGAATCCATTTTTTTAGTGAACCATGCTGGTGACCAGTCACCACTGGTTACAGTCCAGTCTTGTAACTGTCATGACTCGTATCGAACGCTCCAATTTCTAAGTCATTTTATATTCATTTTCCTTTGTATTCTTTGTAGTTGGTAGCCAAATACTTAGCTAAGTCGGCATCTATCTTATCTAGTCAGCGCTAAGATTAGATTAGATTAGATTAAGATTAGATTAGATTACGGACTACCGGACCGATGACTCATGCCTGCTGACTAATCCGCAGTCGATGCGCAGCAGTCTTACTCATACAGGACTATTATTAGCGTAGGGTTCTACAGCCTTTAGGGTTGTAGGGGTTAGTGCACAGACCAGCCTGTATTGTATATAAACTATGCAACTAGCACCCAGAGTCCTCAGTCGAGTTCTCTCGGGTTTCTTACCTACTCTCCTCTCCTCCTCTCATAAGTCTATTGTTGGGGCCCTAAGCCGTCACGGCGAGGGTAGTCCTGATAGTAGAACTCGACTTCATACACGCTTACTGCCCCATCGCTTGAACTAGAGCATCACGCTCGCGCCCGGACCCTTGGGCTAAGGGGACTTTTGATATCTGGGGATCATCACACTCTTCCACAGAGTATAAAGCGTTTCTTGCTGTCGAACAATAAAATCGTCACACACTAGTTCTGTGGAGCATCTACAAAAGCTTCATTCTACGTTCCCGTCTACGCAAACCGAAGTACCTAACCCGGTATATAGGGTTACCTGTGCACAGGATACCAGTGCCGATTTAGTGACACGTTACGTCACTCGTATTGTGGGACCAGCCTCACCAGCCCCTACACGCATTAAATTGCCCTGGTCTAGGCCCCTGAAGGCTATATTTACATACTTTGTACCCATTCATTTCGTAATCCTTGAGAGTAGCCGCCGCTTGGTCACGCGCTCTTGAGAAAGGCCGTACTCATTAGGAGTACAGTGCTATTGGGACAACCGTTCAGCCCCCAATTAGTATAGTTATTATTTTGAATACCGAATCAAGTAGTTGACCATACCTATATTGTACTGCAGGGTGAGGGTTGAGAACCCTGACTGCACATCCCAAACAAGTGACAGGTTAACCCCTTCCTCACTTTATGTACAATTGAAGACGAGGATCTACGAGGTATTCTTAGGCGACACGGCCTTACCGAAAGCGAAATAGATAATTTTTGGAATGAAGTCTTTGGAGATCTTGATCCAAATGATCACGGTTTCGAGCCACAAAGGGATCCCTTTTCATCATCATCTGAATCGGGAGCCGCATCATCATCATCATCATCCACCCCTTCGCTCACCGAAGAACCGCACCAGTGGGAACCAGCACCGTTCCAAATCTTACATCCTAATCCCGCCACTATCCACATCGATAACCTTTTCAACTCCAACGCAGATTTCATTGGAGAAGTCGCACCACCTTTCTCACCACCACCACCACCTTTTAGATCTCCATCAGCATCACAGCCCTCGAGATCTCTTTCCCCATTCACACCACCACCAGTTTACCCAACGATGGCAGATCCCGAACAAGATCTGACGTCCGCACAACTCCTGGAGATTCTAAATCACCAGGAACACACGATCCAGCAGTTACAAGAACAACTGCAAACACTCCAAGCCAATAATGCCGCCGCAGCACAGCAGGCAGCATTAGCACCACCGGCCGCACCGGCCCCAATCATCAACATACCGGAAGGGACGGTATTCAATATTCCCGCACCAGCAGGTGGATCCAGCGGATCTAAAATAGATGTCGCCAAGCCACCAGTGTTCTCGGGCAAGATGTCCGAGGTCACAAACTTTATTAATGCCTGTCGGCTGTATCTACAGCTAAAAATGGCAAACGCAGATGAAGAAGATAAGATCTTGTTGGTCTTATCATACATGTCAGATGGTTTCGCAGTTGATTGGCGAGACAATCTATTGGAGTTGATCGCTGAAGATCATCAATTGGTTCCAGATACAGTGGAACGATTATTCCAGCAGATCAAAAGGGACTTTGGCAACACTGACGAACAGTCGTCCAAAATATCGGAATTGCGCACGATGTCACAGGGCGCAAACATGTGTGAAGAACACGTGCAGAAATTTAAAAAGGTAGCTCGAGGAACGGGTTACGAAGGACGAGCTCTTATCGAAGAGTTCAAGAGAAGTTTGAATGCCGGTCTCCGAAAAAGGATAATGGAGGCTGATGAAGTACCTGAAACCATCGACAAATGGTACAGAAGATCGGTCCGCCTTGACCAACAATGGAGACAGGCGAAGCACGAGGAACAATATTATTCCTCGAGGAACAGTAACTCCGCTAAGAGGAGTGAAGGATCCAAAGGCCCGGACACGGCGAAGCCGGTAGGAACTGGCCAGCCTAAACCCCGCTGGAAATTCAATGCGGGATCAGCGAGTCAGAACCGATCGGGAGCTGGAGCCTCCTCGAGTAGTAATGCGGCGCCTCGGCCGCAAGATCCAAATGCGATGGACGTGGATCGAACACAGCGCCCGCCAATGCGCTGCTACAAATGTGGACGACTGGGCCACATCCAAAGAAATTGCAGGTCAGGATTGGACATACGCAGCATGTCCTTTGAAGAAATGAAGGAATACTTCGCAAAAGGCGAAGAGTTAAAAGAAGACGAGAGTCAGTAGGTCCCGTACTGAACTCTCAAAATAGATATTCTCTTTTAGGTACGGAAACGGACTCGGTAGGTACCATAGTGGACCTAGAGACTTCAACAGTCTCCGGGACCACTCCGCAGGACGCGGTCTCTGGTGCCAAAGCACAGGAGCGTGGCAGGGCGGTTAGACCTGTGCTTAATTTGTCCTTAACCGAAAAAAGAATATTTAAAAAGGGACAAAAAGAATTTCTCGTTCGATCTATTGGTCAGAAAGACGAGATACTAATGGACATAGGTCTAGAAACTCTAGACACACATGACCAAACAACAGAAACCGCGTTGCTTGATTCAGGAGCAACAGGTTTGTTTATGAACTCCAAATTCACTGCTGACAAAGGTTTTAAGTTAATTCCTTTGGATCGCCCAATTCAAGTTAGAAACGTTGATGGATCTAACAATGAAGGCGATATGATTACTCATGAAGTTGATCTAATCATGAGTTATCAGGGACATCAAGAACGAGCAACCTTTGAAATTTGCGAGTTAGGAAAGATTAACGTAATCATAGGTTCTACTTGGTTACGAAAGCATAATCCGGACATCAACTGGACCACCGGAGAAATAAAGTTGACCCGTTGTCCACGATCATGTGGACACAAGCAGAAAGAATGGACGGCAGAGAGACAAAAGAAAACCAAAGCAGCAGAGCATTGGGAGTCCAACATGTATATTTGGGAAAAGGAATGCGAGTTGGACTTCGCGCATTGGTTAGAGCAGAAAGAAAGAGAAGAATCGGATTTGGATTTCCTCGATCAATGGAAACATCCGAAACTATACAAAGAAGTAAAGAAATACGAATTTCTTCCTTTAAAAAATAAATCAACCGATCCTAGATGGATCAGGGAATTAAAAAAGGCAGAGCCTAAAGAACTAGTACCATCGCAGTATCACAAGTACATACACTTGTTCGAAAAAACTGCGTCAGAAAGAATGCCAGTTAGAAAACCTTGGGATCATGCTATTGATCTCAAACAAGGTTATCAACCCAGGAAAGGAAAGGTGTATCCTTTATCACCTGATGAACTTGGCGAAGTCAGGGACTTCGTTGATGATCAATTAAAAAAGGGATACATTAGACCTTTGAAATCACTGCAAACGTCACCAGTGTTCTTTGTAAAGAAAAAAGATGGAAAAAAGAGAATGGTACAGGATTACCGTTACCTAAACGAATGGACAGTTAAAAACAACTATCCATTACCATTGATATCGGAGCTTGTGGATCGAGCGGGACAAGCAAAACACTTCACCAGGTTGGACCTTAGGTGGGGATATAATAACGTACAGATCAAGGAAGGAGACGAATTATCAGGACTACCCTTGTCGTGACGACTTAGGGCCCTAACAGCAGACTTAGAGTAGAGGGGAGTGAGGGTAGGAGGGAAACCCGAGAGAACTCGACTGAGGACTCTGGGTGTTTGTTGCTCAGTATATATACAATACAGGCTGGTCTGTGCGCTAACCCCTACAACCCTAAAGGCTGTAGAACCCTACGCTAATAATAGTCCTGTATGAGTAAGACTGCTGCGCATCGACTGCGGATTAGTCAGCAGGCATGAGTCATCGGTCCGGTAGTCCGTAATCTAATCGTTATCTAATCTAATCTAATCTTAGCGCTGACTAGATAAGATAGACACCGACTTAGCTAAGTGTTTGGCTACCAACTACAAAGAATACAAAGAAAAATGAATATAAATGTCTTAGAATTTGGAGCGTTCAATACGAGTCATGACACGAATGGAAAGCCGCATTTACTACACCTGAAGGTTCATTTGAACCAGTAGTAATGTACTTTGGGCTTACCAATTCCCTGGCAACCTTCCAAGCCATGATGAACGATATATTTCGGGACATGATAAATGAAGGAAAAGTCATTGTATACATTGATGATATCCTTATTTATACAAAAACCGAAAAAGGGCATAAGGAAATAGTGCTCGAAGTTCTCAGGCGCTTGGAAGAAAATGATCTTTATGTAAAACCAGAAAAATGTGTATGGAACGTGCAGGAAGTTGAATTCCTAGGGGTCATCATTGGCCCTGATGGAATTAGAATGGATCCAAAGAAAGTTGATGCTATCATTAACTGGCCCACACCTGGCTGTGTTAAAGATGTACAACGTTTCTTAGGATTAGCAAACTATTACAGACGATTTGTCCAAGACTTTGCCAAAATTGCATGACCATTACATAGTTTGGTTCGAAAAGACAAAATATGGGAATGGAAGGAAGAAGAAGAAAAAGCATTCAAAACTTTAAAAAAAACATTTACGGAACAACCCCTTCTTGTCGCTCCAGACTCCGACAAGAAATTCAGAATAGAGTCTGATGCCTCTGATTACGCAACGGGAGGAGTGTTATCAATGGAATGTGACGATAACAAATGGAGACCGGTAGCATACCTTTCCAAATCCCTCAACGAAACAGAAAGGAACTATGATGTCCACGATAAAGAAATGCTGGGCATTATTAGATGTCTCGAAGCCTGGAGACATTATTTGGAAGGAGCAAGGCAAGAATTCGAGATATGGACGGATCATAAAAACCTCGAATACTTTATGAATGCAAAAAAGTTAAATCGATGACAAGCACGCTGGGCATTATATCTCAGTAGATTTAATTTCAAATTAATTCATAAAGCAGGAGTAACTATGGGAAAGGCTGATTCTCTGTCCAGGAGGCCAGACCATAAAAAGGGGGTAGAAGATGATAACAAGGAAGTCATCTTGTTAAAACTGGAATTTTTCCGAATTGCAGCACTTCAACAAGGACATGTGTTGGTCAATGCATCGGAAAAAGAAATTTTAAATAAAATCCGAAAATCGGAGGAAAAAGATGAAGAAGTGGTAAAGGCGGTTGAAGCCATGAAAAAAGCAGGAGTCAGGCGACTCAATGCAGGGGAATGGCAGATGGAACAAGGACTTATTCTCTGGCAAGGAAAGGTTTACGTTCCAAAAGATAACAAATTACGAATGGAGATAGTAAGACTCCATCACAACACACCTATTGCAGGACATGGAGGACAATGGAAGACGGTTGAACTCGTCACAAGAAATTATTGGTGGCCAGGTGTCACTAAATTTGTAAAAAAATATGTCGCCGGATGTGACAAATGCCAAAGAAGCAAAAACTTCCCAGAACCACCAGCGGGAAAGTTAATGCCTAATTCGGCACCATCAAAGCCATGGACACATATATCAGCAGACTTTATAACAAAGTTACCCGAATCGCACGGACACAATGCAATTCTGGTAGTCTGTGATAGAATGTCAAAAATGGCACATTTTATCCCAACATCCGAAGAAACGTCAGCACAGGGACTGGCCACGTTATTCAGGGACAATATATGGAAACTCCATGGTCTCCCTGAATCCATTATATCAGACAGAGGTCCTCAGTTCACCGCACAAATGATGAAAGAACTGAACTCAATGTTGGGCATCTCTACGGATTTGTCTACAGCTTTCCATCCACAGACGGATGGACAAACAGAACGAATGAATCAAGATTTAGAACAATTCCTGAGGATTTTCGTAGATCACCGACAAGAAGATTGGTCGGGATGGTTAGCCATTGCCGAATTTAGTTACAATAACAAAATTCAGGCATCGACGAAACATACACCGTTTTTCGTAAATTATGGAAAACATCCAAGAATGGGTATTGAACCCAGAAAGGAAGGAAGTCATCCAGCTGCGGCTGACTTTGCGCAAAAAATGAAAGGAATTCATGAAGAAGCGCAGGCAGCACTGAAAAAATCGCAGGATGACATGAAACTATACGCAGACAGACGACGTTCTGAAGCACCGGAATACAAAGTAGGAGATCGAGTTTGGTTGTCAACCAAGGATCTCTCCTTATCTGGTCGTCCAACCAGAAAACTAGCAGAATGATGGATTGGGCCTTACCCAATTAAAAAGATAATTTCGTCAAATGCGGTAGAATTGAGTCTACCTTTCTCACAGCAAATTCATCCTGTTGTGAATGTTTCTAGAATACGTCCTTATGTCAAACCTATGAAAGGACAAAGAATGGCTGCTCCACCACCAGTGGAGATTGACGGAGAAAAGGAATACGAGGTAGAAGAAATCCTCGATGTAAGGTTAAAAAGAAACAAGATGGAATATCTTGTAAAGTGGAAGGGATACACGGCAGAACACAATTCGTGGGAGCCAAAAAATAATTTAGGAAATGCAAAAAGAAAGATAAAGCATTTCTACAATAAAAACCCAGGAGCAATAAGGGTCATTGACAAGACAATCTTTGACAGATTAGGCTTCAAAAAATACGAAAACCTCACGGAATTTCATGGAAATGTCATTTCCAGAATCGATGTTAACGCAGTAGCAGAAACTGCAACATGGGAGAAAAACTGGCAAAAATGGAAGGGTCAATCATTGATCAAACAATTAAATGAATCATCAGATCACGATGGTCCATGCGATTGCAATGGATGCTTAAAAAATTAAAGGATTGGTCCTGGGGTAGGACCTTAAACTGCTTCACTTTGTTGCGAAAAGTCTTTCCAGACCAAAAAACACACGAACAACACACATTTGTATTTTGCTAGCATGGGCAAAAATCGTCGCAACAACAAACGTTCAAACCAAAAAATCCTCACTATCGGTGGCTATTTAAATGTAGGCCATTGTTGTGAGCAATCCTCACGATGCATCTTTCCCGAAAAACCCAAACCAGCACCACGCCGCCCTCCCCACCCCGTCATCACAATGTCACGCTCAGTCGAAGTTTGGATTGAGCAGTACGAAATGGGCAGAGACCCATGGAAATTCCCGCCGAAAGCCTTCTGGGCTTGGCAAGTCTATATGCGTTGGAAGCGCGAAAATAAAGGAGGACATTTATCCTTTGAAGATTTTTAGTTCGTCTAGGAAGCCGAAGCCTAAAAAGGGGGTACTGTCATGACTCGTATCGAACGCTCCAATTTCTAAGTCATTTTATATTCATTTTCCTTTGTATTCTTTGTAGTTGGTAGCCAAATACTTAGCTAAGTCGGCGTCTATCTTATCTAGTCAGCGCTAAGATTAGATTAGATTAGATTAAGATTAGATTAGATTACGGACTACCGGACCGATGACTCATGCCTGCTGACTAATCCGCAGTCGATGCGCAGCAGTCTTACTCATACAGGACTATTATTAGCGTAGGGTTCTACAGCCTTTAGGGTTGTAGGGGTTAGCGCACAGACCAGCCTGTATTGTATATAAACTATGCAACTAGCACCCAGAGTCCTCAGTCGAGTTCTCTCGGGTTTCTTACCTACTCTCCTCTCCTCCTCTCATAAGTCTATTGTTGGGGCCCTAAGCCGTCACGGCGAGGGTAGTCCTGATAGTAACCAGTCATGACCAGTTCACAGATGACCAGTCACGACTGGAGAAAAACTGGTTATAACCACTGCCAAGGGTACTATAGCCAGCATTGTCCCTAATCCTTGTTAGAACGCTGTTCCACACAACCTCAAGGTTTGAGAAGAGAAAGAGAAAGAGAGAGACAAGAGCAATAGTTGATGTGTGGTACAACACAAACAATTGTAAGGCTAAGGTATAGTACCTACTAACCTCTCCTTATATACCTTTCGCCTCATGTCCTCCATGAGTCAACCATGTGACCCTTCCCTCCTGACTTCCGATGACTCAGCCATCCCTGCCTTGCTGACATAACCCTCCTGTGGCAGTGTCCATTATCTAATCAAAGAAAATAAAGAAAATGAGAAATTGTAACATAACCCCCTCTTTAAGGATTGGGTTCCACACAATCAGGATCTGCCCATTCAGCTTCTTGACGATTTCCTTTCCACTTCTGCCAATTCTGTTCCAACTGTTCCAGGTAATCTCGTTCAAATTTTCTGTCTTCCCACCCATATAATTTTTTAGATACCGGTGGCTGTGTATAGTTTAAATATGGTTTGAACACTAAACTTTGCCCATGGAGTCTCCTGGGTGCCCCCGGGTTGAGTCAATGGAAATCATCGATACTCCTCTTGGCATGGTTGCAATTCTGCGATGGTACCCACAAAGCTTCTTCAAGTGGGTAATTCTTCCACTTAACCAAATATTCCAGCTGACCACATCCTCTTTGGTTTATTTGACTATCTAGTATTTTTTCCACTTCATAGTTGCTGGTGGAGCTCTCTTCCTCCTGCTTCTTCTTTTGGCTTGCATTTTTGCTGGCCTGTATTGGAAAAGAAGGTGCGTGATATGGTTTCAAGAGCAACTCGTTAAAAATGTTGTAAACTTTCCAGGATGCAGGGATAGAAATTCAGTAAGCCACTGGTCCTACTTTTTCAAGGATTTTGTAGGGTCCTAAAAACCTCTCTCCCAACTTCTTAGTTGGACAAACAGTCAGCAAATGCTCAGCATGTATATAAACTAGATCATCTTTTTTGTACAATATAGATGTTCTTTTTCTTTTGTCATACTGTAATGCCATTGCTTCCTGTGCCTTTTTGAGAGCGTTCCTCATGTGATTCCAGACCTCTGCTTGTCTTCCTGCGAATTGAGTAACCGCTTCCACTGTGGTATGACCTATGTCAATTTCTGTTCCTTTATTAGGATGATGCCCATAGTTCACATAGAACGGAGAATATCCTGTTGCCGAGTGTTCCCAATCATTGTAGCAGAATTGGGCTACTGCCAACCAATCGCTCCAATCATCTTGATTTTCATTGACAAATGTAGATTGTTAGGATGGATCCAACACAACCACAGGTCTCACAAAGGGGAGAGAGGGAAAGAGAGTAGTATTGACACAGTAGACCAGTAAGCTGGATTAGAGCAAACTATCTAGAGTCTTAGGACTCCTACCTACAGATACGCCCTCCTTATATACCTTTGGTCCTGGTCTGTGCGCACAGACTACACTGCCTCCAAGGCTGTGTACGCGCAGCAACATTCCAGACCCCTCCATAGCCAGACTCGCCCAGACCCCTATGCCTAGACCTTCGTACAGCCACCCATGGCTTACCTAACCGGTCCTTCCATAACGGATCCCCCCAAGCCCCTATGCGTATTGGTATCCCTCTAAGCGTCCGTAGGCCTCCAGATAAAATATAGAAAAATAGTATAAAATAAGAGAAAATGTCCAGAGTCGTAACATGACCCCCCCCCTTAAGGCTTCATGTCCCGGGAAGCCACGCGTGTCGTAAAAATTATTTTGAGTCCCTAACAAACTCATGCTGCACGTCTTCTTTGGCATATATGTCGCGGCGATTGCCCTTCCAATGCTGCCAGTTTCGTTTGAGCTTTTCTAGATATTCACGCTCAAACTTGCCATCCTCCCACCCATACAGCTGCTTTGCTATAGGGATTGCCGTGTGATTCTGCCACTTTTGGAAGCTTGCGCTTATGTCGCGCACATTGACCATTCACCGGGGAGCGCTAGGGTTCGCTTTGTGGAATTTCTGAACTTCCTTTTTCGCGTTGCCTAGGTTTTCTGCTGGTTCCCAAGTTGATTCCTCGACTGGATAATTTTTCCATTTGACGAGGTATTCTAGGCGCCCACCGCCGCCCACCGCCGCCCACCGCCGCGCCCACCGCCGCCCACCGCCGCGCCCACCGCCGCCCACCGCCGCGCCCACTGACGCGGCTGTCCATTACTTCCTCTACTTCGTATTCGTCATCCTGCGATTCTTCCACCATTTGCGCCTCTTTGCGCAATGCCGCTTTTTCCTTTTGACCAGGAAATACCGGTTCCTTGTATGGTTTCAGGTGAATTTCGTTGAATACGTTGTAGATTTTCCAGGATGCTGGAATCTTCAACTGGTATGCCGATTGTCCGACTTTCTTTACGACCTCCAGGGGTCCCACGAATTTGCCATCTAGTTTTTTTGTGACGCGAAGAGTGGGGAGATTGGCGGTGCTTAAGTAGACTTTGTTACCGGGTTGATACTGGCGCGCCGGAGCTTTTGATTCATCGTACTTCCGCTTCATTGTCTCAGCGGCTCTCTCTAGAGCAGCGGTTGCATTGGCGTGAATCCCCCTCAACCTGTTTTGCTAAGTCTTCGACTGCGACCACCTTAGGAACATACGTTGGATTTAACCCCCTTGTATGGATGTCTCCCGTAATTCATGAAAAAAGGAGAGTATCCCGTGGCCGAGTGGGCCCAGTCATTGTGACAGAATTGCGCTACGGCCAACCAATCGCTCCAATTGTTCTGTCTGTGGTTGACGAACATTGTGAGGAACTCCTTAACCGTCTGATTGACGCGTTCCGTCTGTCCGTCTGTCTGCGGATGATATGCGGTTGAGCGGTTTGCCTTAATTCCCAGCATCCCATACAAGTCGTCCATAAATTTGGACACAAACTGTGGTCCGCGATCACTGATGACCTTTTTTGGCAATCCATGTTCTCTGAATACGTTGTCTCGGAAAAGCGTCGCAACTCCTTGTGATGTAACCGTAGCCATAGTAGGCAAAAAGTACGATTTCTTGGTGAACCGATCCACAATTACAAGGATCATGTCGTTCCCCTTTGACTCTGGTAGTGGTCCTATTAGGTCCATGGAAATAATTTCCCATGGCGCTTCTGGTACCTCGTTAGGATGTAGTGGCGCCGCCCTAGTTTGCCGATCCGGTTTGACTTTCTGGCAGGTTTCACATCCTGCAACGTAGTTTTGTATGTCCTTTCGCATCTGAGGCCACCAAAAATCCCTGGTTACCAATTCAACTGTTTTATCTATTCCCGGATGACCCCAGGAGTGATAAATTGCTAGGAGCGCTTCGCGCGTATGTATATTTGCGGGTACGTTGATGCGCTATACGACGGGCAAAACCCAAAACCAAACCTCTCTGTGTGCGAGCACACCTTCAGTGAATGACCGAAGTGTCGTTCGAAGCAGGGTCGAGGCAGGGGGAAGGGAGAAACACACGTCTCGAACAGCTGGGGGCGAGTCCTAGGAGGTTCTCAGACTTGGCCAACTGTTTCGAATCTGAATGGTGTTGGGGATGTTGTAAACAAAGAGGGTGCTGGTCAGAGTTGGTGATCTCGAGATGACCAGGTGGGGTTGAAGGTGATCCAAGGTTATCGAGTGTGGCAAGGAGGATGATCGTGGCTGATGAGGAAGACGAGGCAAAGACGACACAGAATCTCGAGTCAAGGGACGAAGTAAGGTGAACACGGGCTGAGTTGAGGACAATACTAGGGACCTAAACGAACTCAGAGGCGGTAAAACTCGCACCAAGACTCTGAGGGGAGGGAAGCAAGGTCAAGACTTCTTCTCTACTTTTCGACTAAGACATGCACAGGCTTATATATCTATCAATATGTCATATGGGGGAAACTTGAAACTCAGTCCAATATCTGTGATTTTGTAAGGTCCGCTCGACTACCATCTTCTCGAACCACAATCGAAGCACGACGATGGGAACAAGTCCATGACAATGGAAACGCACATGTGCACCAGGCACCAACCGGGAATACTTCTCCACCGACATCGCCGACGTTCGCAACGCCCAACAAGTGCTCCACGGATCTTCGGGTATCTCGGTCGAAGTTGCTTGTTACTGGATAGTGACGCACTGCCCGCGTTGCGATGCCTTCGTGGTTTCTAGGCCTCGTACTCGTGACAGAGCAGGTCCTCGAGCTGGGGATGGTTTGTCAAGTCCGCTGGAAGTCGTGCTACGTGCCAAGTCGAATAATATGGCATCAACTGGTGCGCTGGAATGAGCCTCGAATGCAGCACGCCTTCTCGATTGATGACCGCGTATCGTCCGAGGGTTTGTCCGACAATGATTAGTGGTCCTCCGGATTCTATCTCCTTTCGGTAGCCTTCCTGCACCGCGACTGTGATAATCCTCCACACAACCTGACCGACGACGAACGTGGCGCTCCCTGCAGAGGCGAGCTCTTCTAATCGAACGGAGCTATTGATTAATTCGAGGTGGAACCGGCTTCGACTGTATGGGTCCCTGGGCGCACGCAAGGCAGATGCCTCGTCCGGGTCGTGAAACATAGGTTCTAAGCCTCCTCGAGCACTGATCTGACATGTCAACATGGTTCGCCTCTCCTCTGTCACCGTCCTCGAGTCTCCGAATTGCATTCCTATCGAGTCCAGGATGGATATACTGGCGCGCTCGGACGCTGGTAGCCGCAAGAAGGCTGCTCCTGGGGTAAGCGAGACGAAGTTGTCGTGCGTTGGCGGTTCGACTGGGCTCGGAGGGGCATCTACCATGGAAGAGTCCGGATCTACTGTTGGAGGTTCGGCGCGATCGGATATCCTTGCCGCGAGCGATGAATGAGCTGGTGCTGAGAGTCGTTCGATCAGTGTTAATGACTGTATGGTCAAGGGGGTTCCGTTCATCCTTGGTCGAGTCATGTATGCTTCGGCTGATTGTCGTGAGCGTCTCTGGGGCCACGAGAGGGTGAGCGCCTTGTCCTTATGTCGGGCGGGGCACTAGGCACCCATTTTCGCCGAATTTGCAATATGGTGGGGCCCTAGTGACTGAACTGAGGTCATCGTGATGTAGCTGGGTAGCGCGGAACAGGGACTGTCTAGGGATCGGGGGAGGTTTCAGGTATCCGCTAAGACCGAGGAGACTGGATCGAAGGCCCCTTCTGGTCTCGAGGGCTTCGACCTTCGTTCGCTGGGGTACTGCTGGCACTACGGACTTCGACTGCAGGCGGGATGCTTCGACTAGGTTGGGATGGCTTCGTGTAGGGCTGAATTGGGCTAGTGCAGGTACTGGCGCGTCCCAGGCGTATCAATGTATATTCTGCCTTTCCATTCCACCAGTCCGTTGACGACCTTAAAATCCTCATTATTATCACCCAGCCCTTTCTGTACTTGAGTTTCCCATTGTCGGTTAGGAATCTTCTGGATGTCTTTAATGATATCTTCAATGGCTCTATCATCATCGTATACTCTGACAAACAAATCGTCCTTGAGTAAAATGACTCCTTCATTATCCGGGCCTCCTGGGTGATGATCTGTTCGTCGAGACAGAATGTCCGCCTTGGAATTAGATTTCCCTGATCTATGCTTAATGACGAAGCTGTATTCTTGCAGATCCGTGACCCATCGCGCTTGCCGTCGGTTTAAATTCTGCGGTTTCCGGAAGTATGTCAGGTTTTGATGATCTGTTAATACTTCCACAATTTCCTTCGCGCCTTTGAGGTAATGTGACCATTCATAAAAGGTGTGCATTACTGCGAGCATCTCCTTGTCATAGATTTTGTAGTTCCGTTCTGCGTCATTTAGGGCTTTTGAAATGAAAGCCACCGGTCGCCAGGATTCGTCCTTTCCTTGTTGCGACAAGATTCCACCAATTGCAAAATCTGATGCGTCGACTTCAATTCAAAACTGACCCTCATCGTTGGGGATTTTGAGTACAACCTCCCTCACCACAAGGTCTTTCAGTCCCTGAAAGGCAGTGTCTTGCAATTCGGTCCAAAGCCAGTCATCCTTTCCAGTCAACTTTGTCAACGGCTTTGCTGTTGATGCAAATCCTTCCATGAAACGTCGGTAAAAGTTTACGAATCCCAAAAACTGCTGCAACTCCCATTTACAGGTGGGCGTCGGCCATTCTGCAATCGCCTGTACCTTGCCTTTTTCCATCCGAATGGAGTCCTTGCTAATGACAAGTCCCAGGAAATCGATTTCCGGGCGATCAAACCAACACTTTTCCGGTTTTAAGGATAACTTGTGGTTTTCCAACTTTGCCAGTATGTGATTAACATGTTTGGTGTGTTCTACTTGTGTAGACAAAAATACCAATATGTCATCCATGTAGATAACCACCCATCCTTCCGCTACTTCCTGGCGGAAGATATCGTTCATCATTGTTTGAAAGGTCGCCGGGGAATTGGTCAATCCAAAAAACATAACTAATGGCTCAAAAAGCCCTCGATTTGTTCTGAACGCCGCTTTCCACTCATTGCCCTGTTTAATGCGAACATTGTTGTATCCCCAACGGATATCCATTTTAGAGAATATCTTGGCTTTCGACAACTTGTCCACCAGTTCCCCAATAAGCAGTAATGGATAGCGATTCTTGATCGTCATCTCGTTTAATCGTCAGTAGTCTTGTACCGGTCGTAATTTGCCATCCTTTTTCTTTGCAAAGAAGAAGGGAGACGCCATAGGAGATTTGCTTGGTTGAATTCGTCCTGATTCCAAGTTTTCTTTCAGAAACTCGTCCAACTGCGCTTGTTCGTTTCGATTGAGCGGGTAGATTTTACAATCTACTGGTTTAGCTCCGGGTATCAGTTCTATGGCATGATCCCATGGCCGTCGTGGGGGTAGTTCATCAAAGGTCTCTTTCTCAAAGACCTTTCGGTGTTCCAAGTAGTGCTTTGGCACTACTTCCTCTAGTGTACGCTTTTGAGCGGCTTCGGATTCCTTGGCCGCTATATTGGTTGCTACAGATCGCAGTCGTAGCTCTGGTTCCCCAATATCAATAGCCAATAATCGTTCGCCTTCTTCCAATTGTTCCATTGGATCTGACTCGTCTTCAGGTTCTTCTACTTGTGAAGCCATCCAGCACGTTCCTGGACATCGCGTGAACCGTACTTCTTTTCGCTTCCAGTCAATGGCTGGATTATGATGTTTTAACCAGTCATGACCTAGGAACAAATCCGTTTTTCCTAAGTGTGCTATGCTGCATTCAATTATTTCTTCATGATCCCCAATTCGCAGCTTGAACTGTGTCATGTATTCAATGCTTCCCATCGAGTTCCGGGACCCATCCGCATTGTCGACCGGTAACGGCTTTATCAGCCGTTGTTTATTTAGTTTGTTGCGCTCCACAAACTCCTTATTAATACAAGAGCCCGTACATCCTGAATCCACTAACGCCAACACATTGATGGTTTCGCCTGTGTCCATTGTTGTAATTACACAGTGTAAATCCACTTCTTGTTTACCTGTTGCGTGAACCAACTGTTGTCGCAGTTGAGTCAGGTTCCATATCACCTCTTGTTCTGATAATTTATTTAGGTCATTTACCAATTTGTTATTGACCTCATTGACTCGTTTTGTCGGTACCCATTCTTTTAAGCAGCGAACTGCAGTTTCACTATCTTCCTGCCAGATTCGCCTTAACACCCATTCGGGGGTCCATGGAGTTAACCGATTCGTTTTTACACTCACACTCAGGTTTCATATCCGATGAATGAAAGGAGAACATTCATATAATAATTCTGGTACTTTTACACAAGAATCATTATCCGAGATAGAAACCTTTTTAGCCAGCAGTGCGGAGCGCGTGCCTACTGGCTGTCGCCAAAACCCTTTTCCTTTCCCCCATTCTTTCCACTGCTCCTCTGTGAGCTCCTCGATTTTTATTTCCCTAACACAGCTTTTTCCTTTCTCAGCCCATGTGTGCTTTTTTGGTTCCTTGCATTCTCTTGCAAAGTGTCCTTTCTTTCCGCAGTTAAAACATGCGCCCAGTGCACATTTTACTTTATCCACATCCATCGTGTTGGAATCATGAGTAGATGTTGACGCCTGGGCTGGCTTATAGGTTCGCGACGTTGGCTGAGGTTTTTGGTAATCCTCCTTGAATGGTGTCTTTTTCTGTCGATCGCCATATGCGTCCCTGGCCCTTCGATAGGCTCGTGCCAATTCGGTAACCCTTTCCATGATCCGCTCCAAGGTGTCCCCTGCGTCTAAGTCTCCGACCCGGATCAATTCAAATCCTAGATTTGGATTTAACCCTTTCTGGAAATGATCCTTGGCGGCGCTGGCATTCCATCCTGTCAAGGGTAACAACGCCTTGAATTTGATGATGTAATCCTCTACAGCCCGGCCTCCTTGTTGGAGCTTCTGGATGTTGAGCAGCAATCATATGTCCGTCAGACATAGTTTGTCTCAGTGGTCGTCACTGTCATGAACGATGAGCTCATATGTCCGTTAGACATAGAGTCATACGTCCGTGATGACAAGAGTATTGTATCACTGTCATAGACAGTGACCAGACACCTCTCCAGGTGTTTTGAGTATTGTATCACTGTCAGAGACAGTGACCAGAGACCTCTCCAGGTCTTGCACTCATAGAGTGGAGATACTCACATGCTGGAAAGCAAGAAAGAGCAACTGAACGTATATTCTCTATCTACAGGTCTTATATACACTTTTAGTGTATGTACATATTTGTGTATAGAACTGTAATTAAATATACGTAAATAAAAGAAAATATAAATGAAAATACCCTCTAAGGGTCAAACCGGTGATAGCCATGTTGAAGGCTATGCTTAGGGGTATTCGGGTGAAGGTCGTTCAACACCCCCCATAATCTGTACAGTCATGTACTGATTAGTAACGATCTTCTCACAAGTCTGCAAGAAGAGATGCGTATATTCTTTCAAAAATCTTCGAAAGAAATGTGTCCAGAGACACCTTCACGTCTCCACCTTTCTTTTAATTGCCAAGCCCAAAAGGCTTTAGGAGGAAATGTCCAAGGATCTCGTCCTTGGAGGGCTTGGTCCATCCACATGGCAACAGCCGGAGTCATTGTGATTAATGGCTGTGGTTTTCTAGAAGGTGTAGGTGGGGTTTGCTCAAATTGGCAGCGAGATGAGCGCTCGCATTCATGTCCAACATTGGAATGTCCTCCAATAGTTAGTATTGATTGTTGTTTTTTACTGCGTGGTTTCTTATTTTTTCCCATAATGATACAGCTGTTCAACAGTCTTTGGGTTTAACTGGAGTAATCTCAACAGTGATAGACTGTTCCCTGTAATGCAGTAAAATGAAGCAGTTTAAGGCCCTACTCCAGGGCCATCAGTAATCAATTTAATGATTCTGATAAACCTAACATTGGTATAAATTTTTGAAATAATATTCGACCAAGATTTTTAGTCAGAATATCTGCAGGATTTTCAGATCCTTTGATGAATCGTAATTCAATCTCTTTGTTATCTATGAGTTTTCATATATGATGATATTTGATATCAATATGTTTGGAACATTTTTCAGTAACGGGATTATTTGCAATAAATAGAGATCCCATATTGTCACCGTATATTGGTGCAATAGTTATGGGAAAATGGATTTCTGTAAGAATAGATCTAATCCATTTGTTCTCTCTTGCACAGTCAGATAAGGCCATATATTCTGCCTCTGTTGACGATAGTGCTACCGTTTTTTGTTTCCTAGACGTCCAAGATACTACTCCTCCTGATAAAAGAGTAAAGAATCCAGATGTGGAATGACGATCATTTTTATCTGAAGCCCAATCTGAGTCTGTATAACTCATTAAGCCAGATCTTAATGATCCGTCGTATTTTATGCAGAGATCTATTGATTTGGCTAAATATCTAGCCATTCCTATTGCATTTTTTAGATGATCTGATGACGGATTTGCTGAAAATTGCGACATTTTTATAACAGCAAAACAAATGTCTGGTCTTGTTCCAATCATCAAATATAATAATGAACCAATAACCGATTGATATTGAGATCTAATCGTATGATCTAATATTTGATCATTTTTAATTGGTTCATATCCAGTAGGAAGAGGAGTATTTGTATGAGTAGCGTCACTCATTCCTAGTCTCTGGATTATTTTATGCAAATAGGGTTTTTGATCGATGGTAATGATATTTCCATTTTTCTTTATTTGAAATGATAAGAAATTTTTCGATTGACCATCGATGAGATCTCCTAAATCTTTAGATTCCCATCTATTCATAAACTCCTGCTTTTTACGCAATGTTATGATTTTGTTGGATCCCAAAAACATTGAGTCATCGACATATATAATCGCTATGACTATGTTGGTTCCTTGTTTAAAAATAAATACACCAGCATCTGAATGTATTCGTATGAAGCCCATTTTTTCCATTGACTCGTCTAATGATTTCCACCAAGCTAATGAAGCTTGTTTTAATCCATAAAGTGCACGGTGTAATCGATATACCATGCTTTTCTTGTCTTTATTGATAAAACCTGGTGGTTGTTTCATATATATTTCTTCGTCCAGTTTTCCATATAGGAAAGCAGCAGTCACATCTAGAAATGATATATATAAATTTTCTAGTGCTGCAAGTGCAAGTATGAGACGGCATGTCTCATATCTTACTACTGGTGAGAATATTTCATCGTAGTCAATGCCATCTATTTGGGAAAAACCCTGGGCAACTAGACGAGCTTTTTTACGTCCATCGTCTTTTTGGACATAAACCCATCTACAACCTATAGCCTTTCGACCTTCAGGGAGATGTTGTAGATTTATTATAACGCCTCTTTTAATGAGCATATCCCATTCTTTTTGTTCAGCGTTAATCCAATCTTGTTGTTCGCTGACTGGTAAGCGAAATATTTCGTGATGATGTTCAGGTACAGCTGTATTAGCTGTTTCATTGATAGGAATTGCACACGATAATAATTTATTAATCGTGAAACGATCTAATCTCGTTCTTCTATCAATTTTTTCGATTTCGACTGGATCTAAATCTCCATAGACGTTATCTGGTCGATTTACTGATCGTCTGGTTCTAGTTGGTCTAGGAGATGATGGTCTTGAAGGAGCAAATAAATCTTCCTCAACTTCATTTTGATCGTCTGAATCATCGCTTTCAGAATTATCTGAATCATCACTTTTAGAATCGTCTTTTGAACTATCAGATCCCTTTCCTTTGGGAGATATACTAGATTCGTCAGATGAGTTATTATCACTCTCTGATTTCGATGAATCTTCTTCTTCATCTGATGTATTATGTTCTTTAGACGTTCCATGAGGTATTTCTGGCATGAGATCCTCAAACTCTTCCTCTGGATTGAGGAATGTGGGATTTTGATTAGAGTTTCGACATTTTGGAAATTTTGTTTCGTCAAATACTGCTGTCGTTCCCATAAAAATGGTGTTGTTTTCAGGGTTCATAAATTTATACCCTTTCATTCCATTTTTATATCCCAGAAAGATCATCATCTTTGATCTGGCTTCAAGCTTATTTTGTCTGCGTTCAGCAGGAATATATACATAAGCTTGGCATCCAAACACTCGCAAATCCGATACATTCGGTTTTTTCTTTTCAATAAGAAAATATGGTGTCTGCCATTTATTGCGAGCTATGGGAGTCCTATTATATAGGTATACTGCGTGTTCAAGCGCAAATTCCCACCATGATTGTGGTAAGCAGGCGTCGAATCTTAGGGATTGTGACTTTTCCCAAATAGTTCGATTCATCCTTTCAGCTCTGCCATTTTGTTGTGATGTATATGGTAACGATTTTTGGATTTCAATTCCAAGATCTTTGAGGTATTTTTCACTTTTAGTGAATTCGCTTCCTCCATCAAATCGCCATTTCTTAGGCAATTTTTGATATTTATTCCTTATTAAGGCAACAAATTGTTTTAGTGAAGATTCCGTATCGGATTTCTTCTTTAGTAAACCAATCCATAAATGTCCAGAAAAATCATCGATAAATGTCACAAAATATTTATATTTGTGATATGATATCATCGAGATTTCTTTAAGATCTGAATGTATTAAGTCAAAAGGAGACGAAGCTCTACTTTGTGACTCTGGAAATGATTTACTGCGCATTTTTCCTTTAGCGCATCCTGAACAAGTTTGTTTTCGTTTAGGAACAGGAATATTAGGGAATCCTTCTAAATGAATTTTTCCTTTACGGATTACTTCATCTTGTGGATGTCCCAATCGTTTATGCCATATATGAAAATCTGGTTTTCGTGTTACAACATTTATTGATTCGCTATGAATCTCAGAATCTAACCAATATATGGTTTGACCTTGTTCGTGTGGTGAAAATCTTATAATGGAAGATTCTTTGGTTAGATCAATGTGATCTTTATTTCCTGAAAGGGAATATCCTTGATTTAGGAATGTTCCCATGGAGAGTAATCTTGTATCCATGTCAGGTATATAGAAGACTGGCCTGATCAATTTAATATCTGTCTTTCCATTGATGATAATTTTGATCATAACGGCACCTACGCCTAGTATCTGTAAAGTTTTACCTTTAGCAGCGGTTTGTACAAACCTTTTATCAATTAGCGATCGATAATATAGAAAGTCATTTTGATTGTGAGTAAAGTGTAATGATGCTCCTGAATCTAAGATCCATGACGACTCATTTTCTTTACATTTCACACAATTATTGCAATGAGAAAAATAATGTATATTTTCGCTATATACATTTATACTACCATGTCGCTGTGAATAGCATTTAGTAGTTTCTCTATTGACAAATGAATGACTTAACTCGTCACCGAGGCTACAGCATCATCATCAAATAGAGGATCCATTTGATCGTCAAACGGATCCTTTGGGATGTCGTAATCTTTTTCACCATTATCGAATAACGTTTCTTCCAAAACATCATATGGATCTCCCACAGTTGAATAATCAAGATCTATGTCAGATCTTTTGCGTTTGGGAGGTGGTTCAAAAGATAATTCATCTTTTGTGACGGTGTCAAGTATTTTCAATGTTTCCGTCGTTGGTGTGACGCCAAGGCGATCAGCGAGAGATCTAGTGTTTATAGATCGTTGCCATGTTCCTTTTCCATATTTCGACTGACCCGTGAATCGGGTAGCTGATGGATGCATGCGGGCTTGTACATTTCTAGCCGCAATAGAAAGAGCCGGAGATATGATCTCGACGGCATTCTGCTCCTGATCAGATTCAGGAGGAACGTCTGCTTCTTGGGCGCGTTTCTTTCCCTTGCCTCTAAAGCCCTTGCGAGAGCGAGGTCTTTGGTTTTTGGATTCATCAGAACCCTGACGCTGATTTTCGTCATCCTTTTTCTGATTATTCCATGACGCATCTTTTTCTTTTCTTTTTACTCCGCTGATTTTATTCGCCTTTTCTCTCGAGTTGTACTGCTGTTTCATCGCATATCCTCTGCGATATTCCCCAATGATGGAATCGGAGATTGTTTCAAATGTAAATTTTTCAGTTCCATATAACTGGAACATTGCCGTAGAAACAGCAGTCCACTCTTTTGGAAGAGCAGCTGCAAGTATAAGGGCTTGCATGAAATCAGGAATGTCGACTTTGTCTTCCCTGAGCTGCGAAAAGTACGAGCCTAGTCTTTCAATCTCAGGAACGGGATCCTTTCCTGAAAGTTGAAATTTAACTGCTTTTTGAAATCGTTCAAAAATGAGTGCTGGGGTCGTCTTTTTGTAGCTATTCTCTAGCGTTGTCCACGCTTTGAGAAGTTCGTCTTCTGCAGCTATATGTCGCCTAAGCGAATCTGATACTTTAAGACGTAAAGCACCAAGACCGGCGTCGTTGAGTTTTTGCCATTCTCGAAGATCTTTTTTATATTCGGTGGCGGCAGCAGCAGTAAGTGTAGCGGTGGCAGCATCAGCGGGAGGAGACGGTTTCGGAAATGATTGATTGATAATAGCCCAAGATCCGATGTGAAGCAAATAGGATTTCATCCTTTCTGCCCAGACACGATAGTCAATGCCAGAGAAGATATTGATGGAGTCGATGCCAGTGGAAGATTTTTGAGGACGACATAGTATATGATATCTTTATCTATGAAACATGTTTATTAGCGCCTTGTTTCATATAAAATAATTTTTTGAAAAATGTGAAAATTTTTCATCGTTGTTGATCATGTCCTTGAGACATGTTTTGTCATCGTTGACAACAATGACGGGCTTATCGGGGCCCATAACCTGTTGAGCAGCAATCATATGTCCGTCAGACATAGTTTGTCTCAGTGGTTGTCACTGTCATGAACGATGAGCTCATATGTCCGTTAGACATAGAGTCATATGTCCGTTAGACATAGAGTCATATGTCCCGTGATGACAAGAGTATTGTATCACTGTCATAGACAGTGACCAGACACCTCTCCAGGTGTTTTGAGTATTGTATCACTGTCAGAGACAGTGACCAGAGACCTCTCCAGGTCTTGCACTCATAGAGTGGAGATACTCACATGCTGGAAAGCAAGAAAGAGCAACTGAACGTATATTCTCTATCTACAGGTCTTATATACACTTTTAGTGTATGTACATATTTGTGTATAGAACTGTAATTAAATATACGTAAATAAAAGAAAATATAAATGAAAATACCCTCTAAGGGTCAAACCGGTGATAGCCGTGTTGAAGGCTATGCTTAGGGGTATTCGGGGGTGAAGGTCGTTCAACACTGGATCTGTTCGACCGCATGCTCCCGTGTTTCTTTTGACATGAAGAAGTCATGCATCTGCCGCTTCAGATCCGCCCATCCCAAAAAGGGTGGTTTCAGGGGTCTGAGGATTGCGTAGGTAATGTGCTGCAACCCCTATTGTGGCAGGAACAAAGTGTCCCTCTCTACGCTCCTGATAGGTTAACCTTGATGACCATCCTTCTTCGGCTACCTTTTGATTGAACTCGGTATCGCTGTCAATCTGCTTTTTTAATTTAACCGCCGCCCAGGTTCCGGCCTGATCTCCCTTTCCTTTCCTAATTCGTCCCAGCGTGATGTAGATACGCCTGCCATAGTCCGTTTCGTGTGCTAATTCAAAGTACACGTCCATGGCTCGGCACCATGTGTCCACTTGCGCTGGATCGCCTTCATAATGATCTGGTAATTCCAATTTTACCAGTGATCAGCTAGGTGGGGGGGTCGGGTGTTCTGGTATTCCGTTACGGCTTGCTGCACCAAGTTTCCCATATGGGCTGCCATTTGATTAGTTCCCTCATTCCACTCTTGGATGGCTTCGTCCCTTCCAGCTACTTGTTGTGGAGTTGATCCTCCGGCTACAGTTAATGGTTCCGGTCTTGGGTTTGCATTTGGTCCGAAATAATAGTTATACTGATAAATGGCTGATTGCAAATACGCGGTCAATGTATTTGTCCAGCCGAAACCTATTTCGACATGCCCAAGATCTCCGTGGACGATTGCCTGGATCATTGGCCATCCATTTGTACCATTGACACTGGTTCGCACATGAAATCCGACCCATTTGTTGTGACGTACAACCTTGAATTTGACCAGCTGTTCTGATCGATATTCCGGATCAACTTGGTTTATCCAATGGATTGATGGAAATGCGGGCCATTCATATTTATTCCATAGTTCTTCTTTAAACAGAACTAGGTAACAATATCCGGGAATAGCGGGTGTTACACGATCGAAAATTTTCGTCACTGTTTGTATCTGCTGCTGGAATCGCCTATTTGGGTGATTGCCAGGGAGGTTAAATCTAATTCGACGGATCTTGCGACTCAAGAATCTTGTCAAGTTGTCATTCCTTGATGCACCTACTGTGTATTGTCCAAACCCATTGCCTTGCAATCGGTACATTTCTTCCCAACCATGCATGCCATGTTCCCAATTAGACACATGGATTCGTTCGAGCTCTGGCATTATTGTTGATTCAATAATGGCCGTGCTTTCTCTGTATGCCGGTTGCCACGACAAGATCTTATTGACTGTGGGGAATGCAGGCCAATTGAACGCATCCCAATACCTGTGCTTGATTAGGATTAGCCCAATCAATGGCCCCTATGTGTTTGCGATCATTTCCGGACCATACTAGCGATGCGATCATATCCCAACCCTTGGGTCCTTTTGGAACACGCTCAATATGGTAGCAATCATTATATCCATATGTGCGTCAGATATTTACACGACCGTGAGTGTTGCGGAGGTTATAATCCCATGAGTTAATCTCCTGAATTTGCAGAAACGCTGGCCATTCGTACATGTCCCAGAATTGATTTTTAATTAAAATCAAGTAACAGTAGCCGGGTACATCCGGGTGTAACGTGTGTTTAATATGCGCTGGGCGTGGGTACGGGTAAGGAATCGCTATCTCCTTTTCAACTTCCTGCTTCCAATTGTTGATGGTTCTCGCTTTTTCCTCATTGAACCCCTGTTTGGGTTCAGGATCTGCGGATTCCCAATCCGCTGCACAAGGGATGGTACCGTTGTACCAGTTTGCGTCTGCGCCTGCGGTTCTGGTTAGCGACTTGCTAGGTCCAGATGTGACAGTTACCGCTTGGGCATATGACATGGGCGCTGAAGTTGAGCACGCCGTTGATGGTTGTCCTGCGATCCAGGACAAAATGGTGGAGGCTCGTGCCTTCCCTTTTTTGGATTCCTTTTGTCTGCCAAATCGGGCGAACTTGTTATATTTGCTGCGGCCTTCCATGAGTTTCATGTCCTTCCATGTGTAGGACTCGTCTTCATGTGGGCGCAGCGCGGCTTTCTCGATGACATGAAACATGTCATTCTTGTGGTGGTCCTGGAGACCGAATTTGATGGTCTTGTCCCGCATCTCCGGTTCCCAGGACAGGATCTGCGTTACCGTCGGCCATTCTGGCCAATCGAACATGTGATAGAACTCCTTCTTGAACAGGTACATGTAGCAGTACCCGCTCCTTCGCCATGGCTTCTCCTTGTGGATATCCGTGACGGGTGCGCTTGGTAGTTTTGGACGAACTAGGGTGTTAACCCAGTCCTCCGTGTAGGTGATATCTTCCCCAACAAGTTTGAGGAAGTTGGCGAGTCCTAGCAGGGGTGAGGTGCCAGGGTCGTTTTTCATGACAAGCGGGGATACCAGGAATGGTGTGTTGTACCGTGTAGGCATGTCCTTCCGCTTTAGACGTGCCTTCATATACGGATCGGGTCGTTTCCCGTCCAATCGTTCCTGGTTGGCAATCTCTGCGGTTGCCCGGTTGTAGCTACAGGTTTTGATGTTCCCGTTTTCGGCGTGCATGAGCCGATTCCTTTCTTTGGCTGACAAGACCAATCCGTTATGTCGCAATGTGATGATGTTCCAGCCCATCAATAAGAGCTGGATGTTTGACGGTGTGTCAAACAATCGTTGGCGGATCTCTGATTCGGGATCCATGTCATGAAGCAGCCCTTCCAGGGTCTGCCTGTCCTTTTCCATCTGGGTGAGTTCCTTCTCGACCCGTTTCCGATACCGGAGTTCTTCCCGGCGCTGCTTGAGAAGCTCTTCCCAAGCGTCCTCCTGAATTCGGAGGGCCTCTTGTTCCTGCTGCCACAGCTGGAACCTGTACCGACGTTGCTGGAGTCGTCACTCCTGGTGTTGCGCCTTGCGCCAAACGTAATATGCCCGAATGTGGGCGTCGCGTTGTCTGTTGTTGGTAGAAACTATGACCGACCGAGTGATTTCTTCTGCGCACTCCTGCGCCCATTCGATGCCAAATTGTTTGCCCGCCTGCACGAGAGTGAGGGCGGCGTGGGGGATGATGTAGTTGAACAGAGATGCCATGATTGCGTCCCTTGTTGTTGCCTTAGACCTTTTAAGTAAAAAGGCTGTCGTCTCTTCTTCTATATCCGCACTTCCTAATGCAGATATTCTTTGATGTGGTCAATAACGCACCCACACTCAATTCTTCGATTTAGTCCCACCAAATGACCCAAAAGCGTGGTGCCTGGGGCTTCACTCGAGTGTCCTCGTGCTCAGATCGTTAGATCTGATACGTAATTGGTATCTCGAGACTGTTCTCCTTGCTACACGGCACGCTAGTGGACTGCTTTTGCTCGTTCCTGAGCTTTTCCGAAACAAATGGTATAGCCTGTAGACCAGTGCCTGCCCGCACTTTCAATCTCACAGGACTATTCTCATCCAAATGTTTTGTGTCGACAGTAACCTTTCGGTAGTAGTCACTGATGACAATCAGCGAGTCTATCTGTTGTCGACAGCAATGGTGATCCTCGAGAGCGGCTCAGTAGTCACGTGGTGTAACGTGTACCGAGGTCTGTCGCACAGGCTTGAGGGAACTCGTTGAGGACGTGCACGACAGCGAGCAAGAGATGCCCGAGGTGGTTGTCAACGATGGCAAGAGGTGTGGTGTAAAGACTCTAGATTATGTTAGGACGGATCCAACACAACCACAGGTCTCACAAAGGGAGAGAGGGAAAGAGAGTAGTATTGACACAGTAGACCAGTAAGCTGGATTAGAGCAAACTATCTAGAGTCTTAGGACTCCTACCTACGGATACGCCCTCCTTATATACCTTTGGTCCTGGTCTGTGCACACAGACTACACTGCCTCCAAGGCTGTGTACGTGCAGCAATGTTCCAGACCCCTCCATAGCCAGACTCGCCCGGACCCCTATGCCTAGACCTTCGTACAGCCACCCATGGCTTACCTAACCGGTCCTTCCATAATGGATCCCCCCAAGCCCCTATGCGTATTGGTATCCCTCTAAGCGTCCGTAGGCCTCCAGATAAAATATAGAAAAATAGTATAAAATAAGAGAAAATGTCCAGAGTCGTAACATAGATAACAATTGTTCCGCTATCTGGTTTACTCTTTCTGTCTGTCTGTCTGTTTGTGGATGAAATGCAGTGGATGGATTCCCTTTGATTCCTAATATTCCCGAAAGTTCTTTCATGAATTTGGACACAAATTGTGGTCCTCGGTCACTGATGATTTTCTCCGGCACTCCATGATTTTTAAAAATGTGATCTCTATACAATGTGGCAACTCCTAACAAGGTTATAGTAGTATTTGTGGCTAAGAAGTATGCCATCTTTGAGAATCAATCTACTGCTGTTAAGATTGCATTGTATCCTTTGGATTCGGGCAACAGCCCAATTAGATCAACTGATATATGTTTCCATGGAGCGTCCAGTATCTCATGAGGGTTTAACAGTGCTGCCTGCTTTTGTCTATCAGGTTTGACAGTTTGACACATTCTACATCCTTGAATGTACTTTTTAATATTCTCTCCCATATTTGGCCACCAGTATCCTTGAGTTATTAATTCCAATGTTTTGGCTATTCCTGAATGTCCTCGATCATGGTGTATCTGAATTATCTCCTCTCTTAATCTTATCACCACTGGTACATATACTCTTCCTTTCCATGTTATTAAATTTTGTTCCCTATCATATTCGAAACCTTCTTTTTTCTCTTTTAGTCCTTTTTCTACTTGTTCGTCCCATTGTCTTTTATTTACTTTTTTAATATCTTTTTCCAATTTTTCTATTTCTATTTCACTCCTATCCCATCTTATAAACAGTTCTTCCTTTAGTAATATTACATCTTCATTATCTCTCTCTCCCCGTTCATATCCTGCTCTCCTAGACAACAGATCTGCTTTCGAGTTTGATTTTCCTGATCTATGTTTGATCACAAAATTATATTCTTGTAAATCCATAACCCATCGCACCTGTCTGTGATTTAAGTTTTGAGGTTTACGAAAATATGTCAGATTTTGATGATCCGTCAAGATCTCAATTATCTCTTTTGCTCCTTTCAGGTATTGTGACCATTCATATAAAGAATGCATGATAGCAAGCATTTCTTTGTTGTATATTTCGTAATTTCTTTCAGCTTCATTTAAAGCTCTTGAAATAAATGTGACTGGTCTCCATACACCGTTTTGCTGTTGAGATAAAATTGATCCTAATGCAAAATCTGATGCATCAGTTTCAATTCGAAACTGTCCTCCTTCATCCAGTCTTGCTAATACTGCTTCTTCCACTATTCTTTCTTTCAACTTCCTCATGGCCTCTACTTGTCGAGGGCCCCATTCCCAATCCTTCTTTCCAGTTAACTCTGTTAAAGGTTTTGCATCTTTTGCAAATCCTTTAACAAATCACCAATAAAAGTTGACAAATCCTAAGAATTGTTGTACTTCTCGTTTATTCTTAGGTTCTGGCCAGTCCTTCACTGCTTTTACTTTTGCCAGATCCATTTGTACTGAGTCTTTGGTAATTATCATGCCCCAAAACTCAATTTCCGTCTTATCAAAGTAACATTTTTCAGGTTTCAATGATAATTGGTTTTCCTCCAGCTTTGCCAAAATTCGGTTTACATGTTTTCTGTGTTGTTCCTTTGACTGGGAAAACACTAATATGTCATCCATGTAAATCACCACCCATCCCTCAGTGAGTTCCTCCTGGAACAAGTCATTCATCATGGTTTGGAAGGTAGTGGGTGAATTTGTAAGTCCAAAGAACATTACAAGCAGTTCAAATAATCCTTGATTTGTGTGGAAAGCTGCTTTCCATTCATCACTGTCCTTAATACGAATGTTGTTGTATCCCCATCGAATGTCCATGTTTGAGAAAATTGTTGCATTGATCAACTTATCTATGAATTCTGATATTAAAGGTAGCAGATAACAATTTTTAATGGTCATCTCATTAAGTTTACGATAGTCCTGTACTGGTCTTAAGGAACCATCTTTTTTCTTGACAAAAAAGAATGGTGATGCCATTGGAGATTTACTGGGCCTTATTTGTCCACTCTCCAGATTTTCCATAAGAAAGTCCTCCAACACTTTCTGTTCTTCCCAATTTAATGGGTATATTTTGCAATCTAAAGGGTTTGACCCTGGTACTAACTCGATTGCATGATCCCAAGGTTGCCAGGGTGGTAATTCATCAAAGGTGGTTTTTTCAAAAACCTTCCTGTGAGATAGGTAATGAGATGGTACAATCTCATCTAATGAATGCTTTGTTTTATTTTGAGAGGCAATTTCTGTTGCTTTGGATTGAAAAGCTCGAAGTTGTAATTCCTCTTCTCCAATATGAGTGATCTCCTTCTTCCCGTTTGTTCTGGTCTATTTCCTCCTCTGGTTCATTTACTGATGATCCCTTCCAACAGGATCCTGGACATTGTGAAAAGTTCAATCTCTGGATTGTGATATTTTAACCAATCATGTCCTAAAAACATATCCATTTTGCCTAAGGCTGAAACTCCAAATTCCAGTGATTCCCAATGATCTCCAATTCGTAATTTCAGTTCTACCATCTCATCCAAGTCTCCTCCCACATTTTGTGTTCCATCTGCATTAAAAACTGGAATGGACTTTGGCAGTCTTCGTGTGTTTATGCCATTTTGCTCAATAAATGTCTTATTCACACACAATGCTGTACATCCCGAATAGATCAATGCCTTTATTTCAAAATTTTGTAATGAGTCTTTAGTTTGTACTATGACTCCTACATCCATCTGTCTTTGCCCAGTTGTCCTGACAAGACGTGGTTTTGTTCTCATGTGGTTTAAGTACCACAATGCATCTTTTTCTGACATTTGATTCAGTTCTCGAATCAATGTCTCATCCACTTTATCTTCTCGGTTTTTCTTAACCCATGTTTTTGTATCTTTGATGGCTATTTCCATTGGTTGATCCCAAATGCATCTCACCATCCAAGGACCTGACCATGTAGTCAGTCTTTGTTTAGTTGCACTTATGGGTGCGTTTCTTAGACAATGTACCAGTGAATGACATTCATATAAAATCTCAGGTAATTTCACATGTGAATCCTCGTACTTTACAATGTCCATAACTTGTGAATTGAAATGCTTATTCACAAGTTGGTTTGAAAACCCAACTCCTCCACTACTTCTTTTTTCTCCTCCTCTGTCAGATCTCTGACATATTCCCTTGCCAAGTTCCATTGCTTCTCCACCTGTTTTCCTTTATCCTTCAGCAGTGCTCTGCAATCCTGCTTCATATGTCCAACTTTCCCACAGTTGTAACAGGTTATCGACATGCGTCGACAATCTACATCCATAGCATTTGGATCCTTTGATGTAGATGCTGTTGCTGGTGAGTTCTGATTAGGAACCAGTTGATTCTGCTGCCAAGGCTTATTTTGCCTGTTCTGTGTATTCTGTGCTGGCCTGCTCCCGCTTTGTGTTGTCACTGTCTTTGGATACAGCTGCTGCGCATCCCTCCAACTCTTCTTGATTGCCAATGCCCTGTCATACCATCACTGTAGATCTCCTGCCTGAGATCTGTCAATACTCCGTGCTCCGTCCAACATTCCAATCTCCACTACTCGCTGTCCTAGCGCTGGGTTAAGTCCTTGACAGAAATGCATAACCAATGCAATTCCGTTATACCCCGTGAGCATTGCAATGCTTTGGAACTCAATGATGTAGTCCTCGACTTTTCGAGAACCCTGTTTGAGTGTACTGATTTTTCTTGTTGCATTATCTCAGGTTTCAGTCGTCAAAAAGAAGTCTTTCATCTTTGTTTTGACATCATCCCAGTTGTTAAACAGTGGTGGATTTTGAAACAGTTCCATCGCCTATGTTTCATCCTCCCTTCGGATTCCATCCCTACATTTGGTATAGGAAACTAGCCTTCCTAATTGTTGAACTAACATTGCTACTGCTGGTAGTTCATTTTTTGTTGCTAGTTCCATTTCAAATTCCACCTGCTCCGTAGTTTTTGCTGCTGCCCAGTTGCCAGCATGGTTGTCCACTCCCTTCCTCACTCTCTGCAACATGATCATCATTCTTTGTTTCGGGTCTCATACCCTCACTAGATCAAAGTAGTTCTCCATCAATCTTAACCACGCTGCAATCTCCTTGGGATCTCCTTCATATGCCTCAGGCATCTCCATTTTCAACATTGGAACTGGATCGCATGGTGGATGAAGAGCAGTATTCAATTGATTGATTATGTCTGCTAATACTCTTCCTTGTTCCACCTGTTCTACTGGTGTACATGTGTTCCATGCAGTTTGACTAGCTGCATGTCCGAAAATGCCTATGGCTATTGTGATGAGTTCACCATCACCTGTATGATTGTGTTTGTAATGTTGTTGGACTGAATTGGTCCCCCCATACTTCTCCAAAATCTCATCCACTCCTACTCCCATACTGCTTCTTTCAACGTGGAATTTCGCCTCCCTTGCGTTGAAGGTTACTTTTGCCATGGCATCAGGGTCTCGCATATCCCTTTCATATGCTGCAATCTCTCCCCAAGACAGATTGTGAGGCCATGCAAATGCGCTCCAGTACTGCCTTTTGAATAGACGAAGGTAGCACAGTCCAGGTGTCTCTGGACCATACATACTGAATCCTTTCGGTGGTAGCACTTTTTTACTGGCGTGCTGCACCTGTTGATTCCACTTTGTGATATCAATGTAGCTTGGTGGATGTACTGTTTCCAACCTCATTCGCATTTCTTCCCTGAGTTCCTCATTGAACCAATCTGGTTTGCCAAACCAGTTGGTAGTGAACTGACAAGTAACTCGTCTGCCCGCTCCTTGGAAATGGTTTGACCAAACCACCTGCACATAAGTCCGTCGTGGGTAAACAACCTCCTGGTCACCCTTGGCTGTGCCAAGAGTGATCTTCTTCCACCAATAATCTTCCACAAACTTATCGACATCTTCCCAGTTGTATGTCGATTCTACTCATATTGTTTGATTAGAATTTCTAATCCAGCCATTGATTGGAAACGAAAGGAAGTTCAATTCACACGTTGCCCAGGAACTTGCTGGACAGCGTCTCAGGTAGAGGAACCTGAAGATGAAGTGGATTCAATAGAACAATTACAAGAAGGTGAATGATTATTGGCTATCAAAATAGGAGAACTGGAGCTACAACTACAATCAGTAGCAACCAATATCACCACCAAGGAGTCAGAAACCGCCCAGAAGCGCACATTAGAAGAAGTAGTACCTGAGCACTACTTAGGACACCAGAAGGTTTTTGAGAAGGAATTACCACCCTGTCAGCCATGGGATCACACCATAGAACTAATACCTGGATCTAAATCAGTAGATTGTAAAATATATCCACTTAATAGGGACGAGCAGGCGCTATTGGACGAATTCCTAAAGGAAACCCTTGAATCAGGACGGATACAACCAAGTAAATCACCAATGGCATCCCCCTTCTTCTTTGTCAAAAAGAAGGATGGTAAATTGCGGCCAGTACAGGATTATTGACGATTGAACAAGATGACCATTAAGAATCGATATCCGCTACCACTCATTGGGGAACTGGTGGATAAGTTGTCTAAGGCAAAAGTATTCTCCAAGATGGACATCTGTTGGGGGTATAATAATGTCTGAATTAAGCAAGGCGGCGAATGGAAGGTGGCATTCAGGACCAACAGGGGTCTTTTTGAACCGCTAGTAATGTTTTTTGGTTTAACCAACTTGCCGGCAACTTTCCAAACTGAATGACATGTTCTGACAAGAAGTTGCAGAGGGATGGGTCGTTATCTATATGGATGATATTTTGGTGTTTTTGTCAATGCAAGGCGAACACACAAAGCATGTTAACCGTATCTTGGCAAAATTGGAAAACCATAAATTGTCATTAAAGCTGGAGAAGTGTTGGTTCGACCAGCCGGAAATTGATTTTTTAGGTCTGGTCATTAGTGAAGATTCTATTAGGATGGAAACCAGCAAAGTCAAAGCAATTGCAGAATGGCTGACGCCCACCTGTAAATGTGATTTACAACAATTCCTGGGCTTTGTGAACTTTTATCGATGATTTGTGGAAGGATTTGCATCAATGGCAAAACTGTTAACTAAGTTGACTGGGAAAGATGAATGGCTCTGGACCGAACTACAAGACACAGCCTTTCAGGGACTGAAAGACCTTGTGGTGAGGGAGGTTGTACTCAAAATCCCCGACAATGAGGGTCAATTTTGAATTGAAGTGGACGCATCAGATTTTGCAATTGGCAGGATTTTGTCTCAACAGGAAAAGATAATTCCTGGCAACCAGTGGCTTTCATCTCAAAAGCACTAAATGATGCAGAACGAAACTACAAGATTTACAACAAAGAAATGTTGGCTGTAATGCATGCATTTTACGAGTGGTCACACTACCTCAAGAGTGCCAAGGAGATTGTTGAAGTTCTAACGGATCATCAAAACTTGACGTACTTCAGGAAGCCGCAAAATCTTAACTGACAACAAGTGCGATGGGTCACAGATTTGCAGGAGCATAATTTCATTATCAAACACCATTCAGGAAAGTCCAATTCCAAGGCAGACATTTTGTCGTGGCAAACAGACCATCACCTGGGAGGCCCAGACAATGAAGGAGTTATCTTGCTTAAAGATGATCTATTTGTTAGAGTATACAATGATGATAGGGCCATTGAAGATATCATCAAAGATATCCAGAAAATTATTGACAACAGTAGACCAGTAGCTGGTAAGAGCAAACTATCTAGAGTCTTAGGACTCCTACCTACGGATACACCCCTCCATAGTCAGACTCATCCGGACCCCTATGCCTAGACCTTCGTACAGCCACCCATGGCTTACCTAACCAGTCCTTCCATAATGGATCCCCTCAAGCCCCTATGCATATTGGTATACCTTCTAACATCTGTAGGCCTCCAGATAAAATATAGAAAAATAGTGAAAAATATGTAGAGTCGTAACATGACTGTTATGAGCTCACGCCCAACAACACTAACCCACCGTCCTTTAGGACACAGACCCACAGGCCTCGTCGAGCAGGGAAGAGAAGGGGGAGGGGAATAGGGTATATTGACATAAAGACAGAAGCCTACATGGGCGTAAGAGAAACCATCTTAAGTCTGGAGCGACTCAAGACACTTGTACTACTTATATACTATTTCACCAAGACCCTTGCCACCGCCTAGAACCCCCAGCGCTCCACAGCATCCATACTCCTTATTGTCTTTGTATGAGCGCTGCCTCCACGCTGTCACCGTTGCTATGCTTCTGGGCGCAGCCACTGTAACGCCATCCTCTGGACCAGTCCGGGTTGCTCTAGACCTTGCAACCATAAGGGGCTATATCCTTAAAGCCTCCTTGTCTCCATAGGCTGTGTTGCAATCCCATATGTCCATATGCGCTGCCACTGCTGCTTCCTGATGCGTGATGACATGATCCCTGATGCGTTGATGCCGACGTCGATCGTTGATGCCATCAAGGGCGCGATCCTCTTGCCCTAATCCGGCTGTCCTTCCTAGTATAGTGTATGGCCACCTTGTATGGCCATCGTCTTGTTCCACAGTAAGTGCTCCCATGCGCTAACCCACGTGAAGTGTTCCCAGGCTCCCTCCTAAGGCTCCTGGCCTGTATAAAGATTGTGGTAGTGGTCCCTGACCACTGATAGATAGATTGAAAATGTAATGCCGATTTTCATGATCGTAACAATGACCCCCCCTTTAAGGTTTCACATCCCGGGAAGCCACGCATGTTGTAATAATTATTTTGAGTTCCTAACGAACTCATGCTGCATGTCTTCTTTGGCATATATGTCGCAATGGTCACCTTTCCACCATTGCCAATTTTGTTTGAGCTTGTCTAAGTATTTGCACTCAAACTTGCCATCCTCCCACCCATACAGCTGTTTAGCGATTGGGATTGCCGTGTGATTCTGCCATTTTTGGAAACTAGCACTAATGTTGCGCACGTTGACCATCCGCTGGGGCACACTAGGATTTGCCTTGTGGAATTTCTGAACTTCCTTTTTAGTGTTGCCCAAATTCTCCACTGGTTCCCAAGTTGACTCCTTGACCGGGTAATTTTTCCACTTGATGAGGTACTCCAAGTGTCCACTGCCGCACCCCACTGACACGGCTGTCCATTACTTCTTCTACCTCGTATTCATTGTCTTGTGACTCCTCTACCATCTGTGCTTCTTTGTGTGAGGCTGCTTTTTCCTTTTGTCCAGGAAATACCAGTTCTTTATACAGTTTGAGGTGAATTTCATTGAATACATTGTAAATCTTCCAGGACACTGGAATTTTCAACTGATACGTGGATTGCCTGATTTTCTTAACCACCTCTAGGGGTCCCACAAATTTGCTGTCTAGTTTCTTTGTGATGCACAGAGTAGGGAGATTAGTGGTGCTCAGATAGACTTTGTTGCTGGGTTGGTATTGGTGCACCAGTGCCTTTGATTCGTCATATTTCTGCTTCATGGTTTTGGCAGCTTTTTCGAGGGCAGCGGTAGCATTGGCATGAATCCCTTCAACTTGTTTGGCCAGATCTTCAACAGCTACCACTTTGGGAATGTAGGTTGGGTTCAGTCCCTTGTACAGATGTTGCCCGTAATTCATAAAAAAGGGTGAATACCCTGTCGCCAAATGCACCCAATTGTTGTGGCAGAATTGCACCACAGCCAGCCAGTCACTCCAATTATTCTGCCGGTGATTAATGAGCATTGTGAGGAATTCTTTCACGGTCTGATTGACACGTTCCATCTGTCCATCTGTCTGTGGGTGGTACACTGTTGAGTGGTTTGCCTTAATTCCCAATATGCCATATAGATTGTCCATGAATTTGGAGACAAATTGCAGGCCCCTATTGCTAATGACTTTCTTAGGCAACCCGTGTTCCCTGAAGATGTCGTCCCGGAATAATGTAGCAACTCCTTGTGAAGTAATGGCTGATGTCATTGGCAAGAAATACAATTTCTTGGTGAACCAATCTACAATTACTAGGATCATGTCGTTTCCCTTTGACTCTGGGAGTGGCCCAATTAAGTCCATTGATATGATTTCCCATGGTGCTTCGGGTACCTCATTAGGATGTAATGGCGCCACTTGAGTCTGTCTATCTGGTTTAACTTTTTGACAGGTTTCACACCCATTGACATAATTCTGTATGTCCTTTTGCATCTGTGGCCACCAAAAGTCCCTGGTTACTAGTTTGACTGTTTTACCTATCCCCGGATGTCCCCAGGAGTGGTAAATTGCCAGTAGCAATTCTTGCATATGTATGTTCACAGGCACGTAAATCCGGCCTTTCAATTCCACCAATCCATTGGCAATTTTAAAATCTTCTTTGTTCTCCTCGAGTCCTTTTTGCACCTGCATTTCCCATTGTTGGTTAGGAATTTTCTGGATATCTTTGATGATATCTTCAATGGCCCTATCATCATTGTATACTCTAACAAATAGATCATCTTTAAGCAAGATAACTCCTTCATTGTCTGGCCTCCCAGTGATGGTCTGTTTGCCACGACAAATGTCTGCCTTGAATGGACTTTCCTGAATGGTGTTGATAATGAAATTATGCTCCTGCAAATCTGTGACCCATCGCACTTGTTGTCAGTTAAGATTTTGCGGCTTCCTGAAGTACGTCAAGTTTTGATGATCCGTTAGAACTTCAACAATCTCCTTGGCACTCTTGAGGTAGTGTGACCACTCGTAAAATGCATGCATTACAGCCAACATTTCTTTGTTGTAAATCTTGTAGTTTCGTTCTGCATCATTTAGTGCTTTTGAGATGAAAGCCACTGGTTGCCAGGAATTATCTTTTCCCTGTTGAGACAAAATCCTGCCAATTGCAAAATCTGATGCGTCCACTTCAATTCAAAATTGACCCTCATTGTCGGGGATTTTGAGTACAACCTCCCTCACCACAAGGTCTTTCAGTCCCTGAAAGGCTGTGTCTTGTAGTTCGGTCCAGAGCCATTCATCTTTCCCAGTCAACTTAGTTAACAGTTTTGCCATTGATGCAAATCCTTCCACAAATCATNATTTTTTGCTATTCCCGGATGTCCCTGATCATGGTGTATTTGAATCACACCTCCTCTCTTAATCTTTTACTGCTGGTACATATATTCTTCCTTTCCATGTTATTAAATTTTGTCTTTCTCATATTCAAAACCTTCTTTTTTCTCTTTTATTCCTTTTTCTACTTGTTCGTCCCCATTGCCTTCTATTTACTTTTTTCTATCTTCTCCAGTTTTTCTATTTCAATCTCACTTCTATCCCATCTTATAAAACAATTCCTCCTTCAGTAATATTACATCTTCATTATCTCTTCTCCCCTTTCATATCCCGCTTCTTCTGGACAGTATCGATCTGCCTTGGAATTGGATTTTCCCGACCTATGTTTAATCACAAAATTATATTCTTGTAAATCCATAACCCATTGCGCTTGTCTGTGATTCAAGTTTTGAGGTTTACGGAAGTTATGTCAAATTTTGATGATCAGTTAAAATCTCGATTATCTCTTTCACCCATTTCATATTGCGACCACTCATATAAGGAGTGCATGATAGCGAGCATCTCCTTATCATATATTTCTTAATTTCTCTTCAGCTTCCATTTAAAGCTCTTGAAATGAATGCGACTGGTCTCCATATACCATTTTGCGCTTGAGATAAATTGATCCTAATGCAAAATCCGATGCATCAGTTTCAATTTGAAACTGTCCTCCCTCGTCTGGTATTGCCAATACTGCTTCTTCTGCAATTCTTTCCTTCAATTTGCTCATGGCTTCCACTTGTCGAGGGCCCCACTCCCAATCCTTCTTTCCAGTTAATTCTGTTAAAGGCTTTGCATCTTTTGCAAATCCTTTAACAAATCGTCAATAAAAGTTAACGAATCCCAAGAATTGTTGAACTTCTCGTTTTCTTAGGTTCGGGCCATTCTTTTACCGCTTTTACTTTTGGCTGGATCCATCTGTACCGAGTCTTTGGTGATGATCATACCCAAAATTCGATTTCTGTGTTGTCAAAAGTAACATTTTTTTGGTTTCAATGACAATGATTTTCTTCCAGCTTTGCCACAAAATCGATTCACATGTTTTTTATGTTGCTGCCTTTGATTGAGAGAACACCAATATGTCCATCCATGTAATCACCACCCATCCTACAAGTTCAGTTGATAACACGAGGATATTGGTGGCCAAATATGGGAAAAGACATTAAAAAATATATTCAAGGGTGTAGAACTTGTCAGACTGTTAAACCTGACAGACAAAAACGAGCGGCACCCTTGAATCCCCATTCAATACCAGATGTTCCATGGAAACATATATCTGTTGATTTAATCGGACTGTTACCTGAGTCAAAAGGATATAATGCGATCCTCACAGTAGTAGATCGATTCTCCAAGATGGCGTACTTTTTACTGACAAATACTACGATAACGTCATTAGGAGTCACTACCTTGTACCAAGATCACATTTTTAAAAATCATGGAGTACCGGAAAAGATCATCAGCGATCGAGGACCACAATTTGTGTCTAAATTCATGAGGGAACTTTCAGAAATACTGGGGATCAAAGGAAATCCATCCACAGCTTTTCATCCGCAAACCGATGGACAAACAGAAAGAGTAAATCAGATAGCAGAACAATTGTTATCTACGTTTGTCAATGAAAATCAGGATGATTGGAGTGATTGGTTGGCAGTAGCTCAATTCTGTTATAATGATTGGGAACATTTGGCAACAGGGTATTCTCCCTTCTATATGAATTATGGTCGTCATCCCAACAAAGGAACAGAAATCAACACGGGTAATACTACAGTGGAAGCGGTCACACAGTTTGCAGGAAGACAAGCTGAAGTATGGAATCAGGCCAGAAACACACTGAAAAAAGCTCAGACGGCGATGGCATTACAATATGACAAAAGAAAAAGAACATCTATAGGTTACAAAAAAGATGATCTAGTTTACATAAATGCAGAACATTTACCGACAGTGTGTCCAACCAAAAAGTTGGGAGAGAGGTTTTTAGGACCCTACAAAATTCTTGAGAAAGTAGGACCAGCGGCTTACCGAATTCTTATCCCTGCATCCTGGAAGGTGTACAATGTTTTTAATGAATCACTTTTGAAGCCATATCATGCACCTTTGTTTCCAATACAAGCCAGCAAAGATGCAGGCCAAAAGCAGAAGCAAAAGGAAGAGAGCGACACCGGCGATTATGAGGTGGAAAAAATACTGGATAGCAGAATAAATTGACGAGGGCGTGGTCAGCTGGAATACTTAATAAAGTGGAGGAATTACCCACTCGAAGAAGCTTCGTGGGTACCAGCGCGGAATTGCCACCATGCCAAGAGGCGTGTCGATGATTTCCATCGACTCAACCCAGGGGCGCCCAGGAGACTCCATGGACGAGGATTAGTGTTCAAACCATATTTAAACTACACACAGCCACCGGTATCTAAAAAATTATACGGGTGGGAAGACGGAAAATTTGAGCGAGAATACTTGGAAAAATTAGAGCATAATTGGCAGAAGTGGAAAGGAAATTGTCGAGAAGCAGAGCAAACGGATCCTGATCATGTGGGAACCCAATCCTTGAAGAGGGGGTTATGTTACAATTTCTCATTTTCTTTATTTTCTTGGATTAGATAATGGACACAGCCACCGGAGGGTTAGGTCGGCAAGGCAAGGATGGCTGAGTCATCGGAAGCTAGGGGGAAGGAGTCACATGGTTGACTCATGGAGGACATGAGGCGAAAGGTATATAAGGAGGGGTTAATAGGTAGTGTACCTTAGCCTTACGATTGTTTGTGTTGTACCACACAGCAACTAAGTGCCTTCTCATCTCTTCTCTCAAACCTTGAGGTTGTGTTGAACGACGTTCTAACATAAAGTCTTGTCTCTATTCTCTTCTTGGTGAGACCTGTGGTTGTGTGGGATTAGTCCTAACAACATAACATTCACTTGGAATCCACTTGGAATCCACTCAGAATGGGGGGGCTGTGTTGAAAGTACTGATCTCATGCATCATTGGCTATAAACTGATCTTAGTAGACCCTTTGGCTGAATGCCATTCCATATCAGGTTTGTATGAATGCAGTGTGGTAATATGCATGGAAGTTATTCTGACTGTGGGAAAATGTAGGAGAGTATGGTCAGTTGTGGGGTGTGTACAAATAATCAGATATGAGTGTGGGAAATTTAATGTCATGTGGGAATGTGTAAAGCAAGTTTGTATGAATACAGAGTGGTAATATGCATGGAAGTTATTCTGACCATGGGAAAATGTAGGAGTGTGGGAAACTTAATGGAATGTGGGAATGTGTAGTAGAGTTAATTGAACCACAGGAAAATGAAATATGGTGTTGGGAAGGTCATGCAGGGCATTTGTCCTCAGTAACAATCACAAAAGTCCTGGTAGAGTCCAGGTAGAGTCCTGGGGGTGGCCCAGAACACTAAAACCTGGACAAGTTAGGTCAGGTCAGGACTCAACCAGGACTTGACCAGGACTTGACCAGGACAGTCCAGGACAGGTCAGGACTCAACCAGGAGTCCAGTGGAACACAGGACCATGGTCAATTAACCCATATATCAGTACTAGCACTGTATACTACCCTACCATACAAATAACAGTAAATACACTATATATAAGCACATTACATTGTCCCACCATACAAATAATAGTCAACTAACCTCCTTTTCCCATGGTCAGAATGGCTTCCTGTGCATATTCCCACTCTTCCTTAATTCTGTATGAATTCCCACACTAGACTAAATTTTCCCCATGGTCCAATTAACTTCCACAAAACTAACTTCTCACTCCATTGTTCCAGTACTTTTACACTGCCCCACATGTTTCAGTGGACTCCTGGTTCAGTCCTGGCATTTCCTATCATTTTAGATGGGACCCTACCAGGACTCCTGGTGCAGTCCTGGTCATGTCAACCAGGGAAGATATTCAGTAATTTACATCCTATGTAAATAACAGTAAACAGCTATAGTACACTACCCCACCATGCAAATAACAGTAAAACTTGCCATTGTCCTGGCTCAGTCCTGGTCAACTCACTGATATATCAGTACTTTATACTACCCTACAATACAAATAATAGTAAATACACCATATATACTAGCACTTTACACTCCCCCCACATGTTCCACTGTCCTGGTCATTCCTGGCCATTCCTGGTCAGCTGAGCAACTTTGCAAAAACAGTTCAACCAAGACTCAACCAAGACTCAACCATACCACAACTCCTGTTCATACAAATATCAATTTATCTGCATTCCCACCATATTATTCCCACATCCCTGTCTTTCTTCCCATGTTCTCACATCCCTGTCTGCATTCTTCTGCATTCTCACTATGTTCCTGTTATTCTTACCATGTTCCCACCCCTGTCTTTCTTACCACATCACTGCCTACATTCCCTACATATCTGACTCTTCCTGAGTGTGAATGTATATCCAAAACTGCTAGTGTGTTGCCATCAATGTTAAGTTTCTGATCAAGTAGAATGTGTATTGTTACATTCCATAGGTAAAGTGGTGAGGCAGTGGTGGGTTGCATTACTGTCAGTTAAACTTGTCTATTCCTTTGATTGCATTCAATTTCCATAAGTACATTGCAGAAAAATATAAGCCCAATGACACCTGGTAGCTTAGTGCATTAGAACTGGAATAATGAGTACTTTTTATCTATAGCACTCCAGGTACATAGATTTTTGGGGATATTCAAAGATGCAGGGTATAGCTGAAATCTCTGAAACTTGATTTTTGTATGTTTGGTCCATTACAGGTAAAAAATACTTTTTATTCTGGTTCTAATGCACTAATCCCAACATGATTTTACCCAAAACTCAGTGAGAAATATGTTAAATAACTAATACAAGTGTCTGTGGTGGCGAAGGAAGGTATAAAAAAACATATGAAAGGCAGGAAACAGGCAGAGGTCAGCAGGAAGAGGTGCAGGTCAGTGGGAATGGGGGGCTGGTTAAGGTGGGCAATGGTGAGTGGTGGGTGGTTGTCATGGTGAGGCCTGCTCAATCTCAGATGTGGTGGTGGTGGTTTGCATCAACACGGAGGAGGCTGCACTGCAAGGAACAATAATGGGAATGTGAACCCTGAGGCCTGAGGAGTGTAAACACCAGTGATTGAATTCACTCTCATCCAAAAGACTGCTTCCACTTTTCTCTTTTTTTCCTTCTTCTGTCTTGTGCTGCATTGTCTCTTGTGATTTTGTGTTGCTGCATTATGATATCATATTGTCACATCCCATAGTTTCTGTGTTTTCAATCCAGACCAAGTTTCAAAATTCTTCTCTTTCTCTCTCTCCTGCATGGATGGATGGGGACTGTTACAGTTTCCCTTTCGTTTCAACCTCTTGTCTCAGCAAACAGTTTTATATCCATCATTTCCCCTTAACTGTGCATCGTACAGCTTGGATGCTATCTCCTTTCATAGCTACTTTCACATTTCCTTTCTTAGGTAGTTATCGCTTCATTCCTCTTATAGTTTCCTTTGTTCTCTAAATTGTATATAAACCCCATGTACAGTAGAATAACTCTAGTTCCAACTTAGACGAGTTTTGCTCTCAACAACGATTGACTTCAGCACTCTTCTCTCTCATCGTTCTCCAAGACCTTTGTCATCGTTTGACTTAGCGTCTAGACCCTTGTCCAGTGGCTGGGAGTGGACTGAGACTCTGCTTGTCACTGTTGACTTAAAGAACGAGCCACGATGAGGGCATCGTCCATAACACAAGTTGGAACTCAGGAACCGCTCAGTGCATTGTCACTAGCCAGACACCATTGATACCAGGAACTCTCAGATCAGACCCCTGAACAACTCTGTTCGTTACAAACAGAAGTACAGTGACTCACAAAAGGTTTCCAATGTTTTGTGAATTTATGTTGAGTGACTTGTAGTATGGGAATTAAATTACATAACAATGTGGGAAAATCAGAATACATAGTTTAGCATGTATAGAATCAGATAATCAAGCAACATTTTGTCAGCAACACTTTTGATGGAGATAGAAAATGTTCAAGTCAGATTGCTCATTGGAAACCTTTTGTTGCCAATGCAAGAATGGCATTTTATGCACCCTCAAGGTCATGTGACTGATTCTAAAGTCATGTGACAATGTTAGAGAAGCTAAAATAAAACCAAACAACCACAAACATCACTCACACCTGATCCTGTAATCACTCAATGACACACAATGCCTCACCCCCCTGGTGGCCAATCACCACATGCCATCTTCAATATGGCTAGTTTAAACACATGGAATAGCTTTACATTGAACTGGAAACATGTTTCCAAACTTCTCAGGTTACCTGATTGCAGGCAATGCTGGCTTAAGCAGTGGAATGTGCAATGTGCCATCCTGGCCCATTTACTGAACTTCCCCTGATAATTGCACAGGTAGCCAAACAGTTTGCTAAATTGCTTCATAATGTTGTTCATGAGTCTATCTAAACCTCCACTACTATAACATATGCAAATAGGCCAGACATCAGGGCTGTGCTTGTTAGGACAAATCCCACACAACCACAGGTCTCAGACGGAAAGAGGGAGGAGAAGAGAATGTATTGACACAGTAGACCAGTAAGCTGGGTAAGAGCAAACTATCTAGAGTCTTAGGACTCCTACCTACAGATACGCCCTCCTTATATACCTTTGGTCCTGGTCTGTGCGCACAGACTACACTGCCTCCAAGGCTGTGTACGTGCAGCAATGTTCCAGACCCCTCCATAGCCAGACTCGCCCGGACCCCTATGCCTAGACCTTCGTACAGCCACCCATGGCTTACCTAACCGGTCCTTCCATAACGGATCCCTTCAAGCCCCTATGCGTATTGGTATCCCTCCAAGCGTCCATAGGCCTCCAGATAAAATATAGAAAAATAGTAGAAAATGTCCAGAGTCGTAACATGACCCCCCCCCTTAAGGCTTCACGTCCCAGGAAGCCACGCGTGTCGTAAAAATTATTTTGAGTTCCTAACGAACTCATGCTGCACGTCTTCTTCGGCATATATGTCGCGCTGGTCACCTTTCCAATGCTGCCAGTTCTGTTTGAGCTTTTCAAGGTATTCGCGCTCAACCTTGCCATCCTCCCACCCATATAGCCGCTTTGCTATAGGGATCGCCGTGTGATTCTGCCATTTTCAGAAACTAGCGCTAATGTCGCGCACATTAACCATCTGCCGTGGTGCACTAGGATTCGCCTTGTGGAATTTCTGAACTTCCTTCTTAGTGTTTCCTAGGTTTTCTGCCGGCTCCCAAGTTGATTCCTCGACAGGGTAGTTTTTCCACTTGACGAGGTATTCCAAACGTCCACCGCCGCACCCACTGACGCGGCTGTCCATGACTTCCTCCACTTCATATTCCTCATCCTGAGATTCCTCCACCATCTGCGCTTCTTTACGTGATGCCGCTTTCTCCTTTTGGCCAGGAAAAACCGGTTCTTTATACAGTTTAAGGTGGATCTCGTTGAACACGTTGTAGATCTTCCAGGACACTGGAATCTTCAACTGGTATGCCAATTGCCCGATTTTTTTCATGACTTCCAAGGGTCCCACAAACTTGCCGTCCAGTTTCTTTGTGATGCGCAGGGTAGGAAGGTTTGCGGTGCTTAGATAGACTTTATCGCCCGGTTGGTACTGACGCGCTGGAGCCTTTGACTCATCGTACTTGCGCTTCATAGTTTCTGCCACTTTTTCAAGTGCTGCAGTGGCATTGGCATGGATTCCCTCCACCTGTTTTGCTAAGTCTTCAACCGCTACCACTTTCAGAACATAGGTTGGGTTTAACCCCTTGTACGGGTGTCACCCGTAATTCATAAAGAAGGGGGAATACCCTGTTGCCAAATGTGTTCGATCATTATGGCAAAATTGCGCCACTGCCAGCCAGTCACTCCAATTGTTCTGTCGGTGATTGACAAACATTGTGAGGAATTCCTTGACCCTCTGATTTACGCGTTCTGTCTGCCCATCCGTTTGTGGGTGATACGCGGTGGAGCGGTTTGCTTTAATTCCCAACATGCCATAAAGGTCATCCATGAATTTGGAGACAAATTGCGGTCCGCAGTCGCTGATAACTTTCTTTGGCAATCCGTGTTCCCTAAAAATGTTGTCCCGAAATAATGTAGCTATTCCTTGCAAAGTGACCGTAGATGTGGTGGGTAAGAAGTATGACTTCTTGGTGAATCAATCCACTATGACCAATATCATGTCGTTTCCCTTGGACTCTGGTAGTGGTCCAATCAAATCCATGGATATAATTTCCCAGGGTGCTTCAGGTACTTTGTTCGGGTGTAACGGCGCTGCCCTTGCTTGTCTATCGGGTTTGACCTTTTGACAGGTTTCACATCCAGCGATGTAATTCTGGATGTCTTTTCGCATGTGCAGCCACCAGAAATCCCTCGTCACTAATTCCATTGTTTTTTCTATACCAGGATGTCCCCAAGAGTGATATATTGCCAACAGTGACTCGCGAGTATGTATGTTTGCTGGTACATAAATTTGACCCCTCCATTCCACTATCCTGTTGGCGATTTTAAAGTCTCCATTGTTTTCCTCCAGACCTTTCCGTACCTGCGTTTCCCATTGTCGATTGGGAATTTTCTGGATGTCCTTGAGAATGTCCTCAATGGCCCTATCATCGTCGTATACCCTGACGAATAGATCTTCCTTGAGTAGGATGACTCCTTCATTGTCTGGACCTCCCGGGTGATGGTTGGTTCACCTTGACAAAATGTCCGCTTTGGAATTGGACTTTCCTGAACGGTGTTTGATGACGAAATTATATTCCTGCAAATCCGTAACCCATCTCGCTTGTCGCCGGTTAAGATTTTGGGGCTTTCGGAAGTATGTCAAATTTTGATGATCCGTCAATACTTCAACAATCTCCTTGGCACCTTTGAGATAGTGCGACCATTCGTAAAAGGCATGCATTACGGCGAACATTTCTTTGTCGTAAATTTCATAATTCTGTTCTGTGTCATTTAAGGCCTTTGAAATAAAAGCCACCGGTCTCCACAATTGGTCTTTTCCCTGCTGTGACAAAATTCCGCCAATTGCAAAATCTGATGCGTCGACTTCAATTCGGAACTGACCCTCCTCATCAGGGATTTTGAGTACAACCTCCCTCACCACAAGGTCTTTCAGTCCCTGAAAGGCAGTGTCTTGCAATTCGGTCCAAAGCCAGCCGTCCTTTCCCGTCAACTTTGTCAATGGCTTAGCTGTTGACGCAAATCCTTCCACAAAATGCCGGTAAAAGTTCACAAACCCCAGAAACTGCTGCAATTCCCTTTTACACATTGGTGTCGGCCATTCTGCGATTGCTTTAACTTTGCCGGCCTCCATACGGATGGAGTCTTCACTGATCACCAAGCCAAGGAAATCAATTTCCGGTCTGTCGAACCAACACTTTTCTGGTTTTAATGATAGCTTGTGGTTTTCTAACTTTGCCAAAATGCAGTTGACATGTTTGGTGTGTTCCTCCTGTGTAGACGAGAACACCAATATGTCATCCATATAGATAACCACCCAGCCTTCCGCAACTTCTTGTCGGAAGATATTGTTCATCATCGTTTGGAATGTTGCTGGGGAATTTGTTAAACCAAAGAACATAACTAACAGTTCGAAAAGGCCCCTGTTGGTCCTGAATGCCGCTTTCCACTCATCGCCTTGTTTAATGCGAACATTGTTGTATCCCCAGCGGATATCCATCTTGGAGAATATCTTTGCCTTGGACAACTTGTCCACCAACTCGCCAATAAGTGGCAATGGGTACCGGTTCTTTATCGTCATTTCATTCAATCGACGGTAGTCCTGCACTGGTTGTAGTTTTCCATCTTTCTTCTTCACAAAGAAGAAGGGAGACGCCATGGGAGATTTACTTGGTTGAATTCGTCCTGATTCCAAGTTTTCTTTCAGGAATTCATCCAGCTGTGCCTGTTCATCCCGATTAAGTGGATATATCTTACAATCCACTGGTTTAGATCCAGGTATAAGTTCTATTGCATGGTCCCATGGTCGTCACGGTGGTAATTCATCAAAGACCTTTTGGTGGTCTAAGTAGTGCTTGGGCACTACTTCCTCCAATGTACGCTTTTGGGCGGCTTCGGATTCCTTGGCAGCTATATTGGCTGCTACTGACCGTAGTCACAGCTCCGGTTCCCCAATTTCAATAGCCAATAAATGTTCACCCTCCTCTAAGCGCTCCATTGGATTTGACTCGTCCTCTGGTTCCTCCACTTGCGATGCCGTCCAGCAAGTTCCTGGGCACTGCGTGAATCGAACTTCCTTTCGCTTCCAGTCAATGGCCGGATTATGATGTTTCAGCCAATCATGACCTAGGAACAGATCAGTCTTGCCCAAGTGCGCTACGCTGCATTCAATTATTTCTTCATGATCCCCAATTCGCAGCTTGAATTGCGTCATGTATTCAATGCTTCCCATTGCGTTCCGGGACCCATCCGCATTGTAGACTGGTAGTGGCTTTATCAACTGTCGTTTATTTAATTTGTGTCGTTCCACAAATTCTTCATTGATACAAGAGCCGGTGCATCCTGAATCAACTAGCGCTAACATGTTCATGGTTTCCCCTGTGTCCATTGTAGTGATTACACAGTGTAGGTCCACTTCCTGTTTGCCTGTTGCATGGACCAACTGTTGTCGTAGTTGCATTAGATTCCACAGAGCCTCTTGTTCTGATAATTTATTGAGGTCATTTACCAATTTGGTATTGACCTCGTTGACTCGTTTAGTCGGCACCCATTCTTTTAAACAACGAACTGCAGTTTTGTTATCTTCCTGCCAGATTCGTCTCAATACCCATTCCGGAGTCCATGGGTTCAGCCGATTTGTTTTTATGCTCACACTCAAGTTTCGTATCCGGTGAATGAGGGGAGAACATTCATATAATAATTCTGGTACTTTTACACAAGAATCATTGTCCGAGATAGAAACCTTTTTAGCCAGTAGCGCGGAGCGCATGCCTACTGGCTGTCGCCAAAACCCTTTTCTTTATCCCATTCCTTCCATTGCTCCTCTGTGAGCTCTTCGATCTTTATTTCTCTTACACGGCCTTTTCCTTTCTCAGCCCATGTATGTTTCTTTGGTTCTTTGCATTCCCTTGCAAAGTGTCTATTCTTTCCACAATTAAAACATGCGCCTGGCGCATGTTTGACTTTATCCACGTCCATCGCATTGGAATCGTGAGTCGATGACAATGCCTGAGCCAGTTTGTATGTTCTCGACACCGGTTGAGCCTTTTGATAATCCTCTTTAAATGGCGTCTTCTTTTGTCAATCACCATACGCATCTCTGGCTCTTCGGTATGCACGCGCTAATTCCGTGACCCTTTCCATTATCCGTTCAAGGGTGTCTCCGGCATCTAAATCTCCGACCCGGATTAATTCAAATCCTAAGTTGGGATTTAATCCTTTTTGGAAATGGTCCTTTGCCGCGCTAGCATTCCATCCTGTCAAGGGTAACAAGGCTTTGAATTCAATGATGTAGTCTTCAACGGCCCGACTTCCTTGTTGTAGCTTCTGGATTTGCTCAACAGCATTTTCCCGAGTTTCTTTTGACATGAAAAAGTCATGCATTTGCCGTTTCAGATCCGCCCATCCCAAAAATGGAGGCTTCAGGGTCTGAGGGTCGCGTTGATAATGCGCGGCAACCCCTATTGTGGCCGGTACGAAGTGTCCTTCCCTTCGTTGTTGATAAGATAGATTAGCCGGCCAGCCCTCCTCTGCCACCTTTTGATTAAAGTTGGTATCGCTATCAATCTGCTCCTTTAATTTCACCGCTGCCCATGTTCTGGCCCTATCGCCTTTTCCTTTTCTGATTCATCCGAGCATTATGTAGATACGTCGGCCATAATCATTTTTGTGCACAAGCTCAAAGTATATGTCCATGGCTCTGCACCAGGCATCTACTTGCGCTGGGTCACCTTCGTAGTGATCTGGTAGTTCCAATTTTACTAAGGACCTATTGGCTGGAGGGGGCCGAGTATTTTGATATTCCGTCACTGCTTGCTGTACTAAATTCCCCATGTGGGCTGCCATTTGAGTAGTGCCCTCATTCCATTCTTGGATGGCTTCGTCCCTTTCTGCTACTTGTTGCGGGGTTGCTCCTCCTGCTACGGTTAAGGGTTCTGGTCTCGGGGTGGCATTCGGCCCGAAATAGTAGTTGTACTGATTAATTGCCGCATGCAAGTATGCGGTCATTGTATTTGTCCAACCGAAACCGATTTCCACATGCCCGAGATCCCCGTTGACGATTGCCTGGATCATTGGCCACCCATTTGTCCCGTTGACACTGGTTTGCACATGGAACCCTACCCACTTATTTTGACGGACTACTTGGAACTTCACAAGCTGTTCTGATCTATAAGCCGGATCAATTTGGTTCACCCAATGTGCTGTAGGGAATGCAGGCCATTCGAACCGATTCCACAGTTCCTCTTTGAATAGAACCAGATAGCAGTACCCGGGTATTGCGGGTGTCATGCGATCGAAAACCTTGACCACTGTTTGTACCTGTTGCTGGAAGCGCCTGTTTGGGTGGTTCCCTGGAAGATTGAACCGAATCCGACGGATCTCCCGACTCAGGAACCATGTCAGGTTATCATTTCTGGATGCGCCCACAGTGTATTGTCCAAATCCGTTGCCTTGCAACCGATACATTTCTTCCCAGCCGTGCATTCCGTGCTCCCTGGCTGATACATGAATGCGCTCAAGTTCTGGCATCATTGTTGTTTCAATGATAGCTGTACTTTCCCTGTATGCCGGTTGCCATGACAAGATTTTGTCGACAGTAGGGAATGCAGGCCAGTTGAAAGCGTCCCAATACCTGTGCTTGATCAAGATCAGGTAACAGTAGCCTGGGATCCGATTATGCAAGAATGCCATTCGAGGCCTCTTGAAATAACGGTCTGCTCCTGCATCCCATTCGATCGCACCCATGTGATTACGATCATGTCCAGAACACACTAGCGATGCAATCATATCCCATCCCTTAGGTCCTTTTGGAACACGCTCAATATGGTAACAGTCATTGTATCCATATGTGCGTCTAATGTTCACACGCCCATGAGTGTTGCGAAGATTGTAGTCCCACGAGTTGATCTCCTGGATCTGGGGGAACACGGGCCACTCGTACATGTCCCAGAACTGATTTTTTATTAAAATGAGATAACAATATCCGGGTACATCCGGATGCAATGTGTGTTTGGTGTGCGCAGGACGTGGGTACGGGTAAGGAATCGCTATTTCCTTTTCAACTTCCCGCTTCCAGTTATTGATCGTCCTTTGCTTTTCTTTGTTGAACCCCTGTTTGGGTTCAGTGTCCATGGATAACCAATCCGCTGCACAAGGGATGGTACCATTGTACCAGTTGGCGTCCGCTCCTGCGGTTCTGGTTAGTGACTTGCTAGGTCCAGATTTAATAGTTACCGCTTGAGCGTATGACATGGGCGCTGACGTCGAGTGCGCCGCTGAGGATTGTCCTGCGACCCAGGACTGAATGGTGGAGGCTCGTGCCTTCCCTTTCTTGGACTCCTTTTGTCCGCCAAATTGGGCGAACTTGTTGTATTTGCTGCGGCCTTCCATGAGTTTTATGTCCTTCCACGTGTAGGACTCATCTTCATGTGGATGTAGCGCGGCTTTCTCAATGACATGAAACATGTCATTTTTGTGGTGATCCTGGAGACCGAATTTGACAGTCTCGTCACGCATTTCCGGTTCCCAGGATAGTATTTGCGTTACTGTTGGCCAGTCAAATGTGTGATAGAATTCTTTTTTGAACAGGTACATATAACAGTACCCGCTCCTTCGCCATGGTTTCTCCTCGTGGATATCCATAACAGGCACGCTTGGTAGTTTTGGATGAACCAGAGTATTAACCCAGTCCTCCGTGTATGTGAGATCTTCCCCAATGAGTTTGAGGAAGTTGGCGAGTCCCAGCAGGGGTGATGTGCCAGGGTCGTTCTTCATAACAAGCGGTGAAACCAGGAAAGGTGTATTGTACCTGGTTGGCATGTCCTTCCTTTTGAGGCGTGCCTTCATGTATGGATCGGGTCATTTCCCGTCCAATCGTTCCTGGTTGGCAATCTCCGCAGTTGCTCTGTTATAGCTACGGGTTTTGATGTTCCCGTTCTTGGCATGCATCAGCCAATTCCTTTCTTTGGCTGATAGAACCAGCCCGTTGTGCCGGAGTGTTATGATATTCCAGCCCCATCAATAAGAGCTGGATGTTTGACAGCGTGTCAAACAGTCTTTGGCGGATCTCCGATTTCCATGTCATTAAGCAACCCCTCCAGGGTCTGCCTGTCTTTTTCCATCTGGGCAAACTCCTTCTCGACCCGTCTCTGATACCGAATTTTTTCCCGGTGTAACGATTAAAGTGAGGCCGACGTAGAACGGCGTTCGGCCAAAGGGGGCTTCTGAGGTCCGTCGGCGAGTGCTGGACGACTAAGACGGCGCCGATAAGGAGATGAAAATGAGTGGAACGGCGACTACGTCGCCGAGCGAAGGTGCACACGAAGATCGAGTAAAGAAAGGGAGTGGTATTAACTGTCCTCTACTACATACACGCATTCCTTATATACTTTTGAACATGAGGCTTACCTGCGGCGATGCTTCGTCACCGAGTCCGTTGGTCCGTGCGCGTCCTGTCCCTCCTCCTGCATTGGATTTATCGTTGGGTCGGCGGGGGGCGGCCCTTATGATGCGGTTCGTAGCGAAGGTTCGTGGCTCGGCGTTGTCCGTTCCTGATCTCGGATATCGGTCCGCTTCGGCTGTCGGTCTCAACGTAGCCGGAACCGGCACGTTACACCGGCGCTGCTTGAGAAGTTCTTCCCAAGTGTCCTCCTGAATTCGGAGGGCTTCCTGTTCCTGCTGCCACAGCTGGAACCTGTACTGACTTTGTTGGAGTTGTTGCTCCCAGTGTTGCGCCTTGTGCCAAACGTAGTATGCCCGAACGTGGGCGTCCCGTTGCCTGTTGTCGGTTAAAACTGTGACCGAACAAGTGACTTCTTCTGCGCATTCCTGCGCCCATTCGATATCGAAGCGTTTGCCAACCTGCACGAGAGTGAGGCCAGCGCAGGGGGATGATGTAGTTGAAAAACGAAGCCATAGTTGCTTCCCTGTTGTCACCTTAGACCTTTTAAGTAAAAAGGCTGTTGACTCTTCTTCTATATCCGCACTTCCCAATGCAGATATTCTTTGATGTGGTCAATAACACACCCACACTCAATTCTTCGATTTAGTTCCACCAACTGACCCAAAAGCGTGGTGCCTGGGGCTTCACTCAAGTGTCCTCGTGCTCAGATCGTTAGATCTGATACGTAATTGGTATCTCGAGACTGTTCTCCTTGCTACACGGCATGCTAATAGACTGCTTTTGCTCGTTCCTGAGTTTTTCCGAGACAAACGGTATATTCCGCTGACCAGTGCCTGCCCGCACTTTCAATCACACGGAGATATTCTCGTCCGAATGTCTTTTGTCGACAGCAACCTTTCAGTAGTAGTCCCTGATGACGATCAAGGAGTCTATCTGTTGTCAACGGCGATGGTGATCCTCGAGAGCAGCTCAGTAGTCACATGGTGTAACATGTACCGAGGTCTGTTGCGCAGGCTTGAGGGAACTTGTCGAGGATGCGCATGACAGCGAGCAAGAGATGCCCGAGGTGGTTGTCAACGACGGCGAGAGGTGTGGTAGTAAAGACTCTAGATTATGTTAGGACAAATCCCACACAACCACAGGTCTCAGACGGAAAGAGGGAGGAGAAGAGAATGTATTGACACAGTAGACCAGTAAGCTGGGTAAGAGCAAACTATCTAGAGTCTTAGGACTCCTACCTACGGATACGCCCTCCTTATATACCTTTGGTCCTGGTCTGTGTGCACAGACTACACTGCCTCCAAGGCTGTGTACGTGCAGCAACGTTCCAGACCCCTCCATAGCCAGACTCGCCCGGACCCCTATGCCTAGACCTTCGTACAGCCACCCATGGCTTACCTAACCGGTCCTTCCATAACGGATCCCTTCAAGCCCCTATGTGTATTGGTATCCCTCCAAGCGTCCGTAGGCCTCCAGATAAAATATAGAAAAATAGTAGAAAATGTCCAGAGTTGTAACAGTGCTGAAGATGAAAAGGCTGACAGTTCCTGCCAGTCACAACATTAATGAGCTGTGCTTGACCATAGAATGCCAGAAGGGGTCAATGTAGTGAAATGAGGCCAATATCAGTTGTTTAGGGTGATATATGAGGAAATATTGCTGGGCAGGAGCTTGGCCAATGCAGTCTGCAGGTGACACTGAATGTTGAGGGAATGTCTGTTACATTATTGGGGCTCATGGTGTCAGAGGGTCCTTGCCTGGCTTTACAAACTAATGAAGGTACAGAGAGTGACCTCTGAGCTGCTATTCTAGATATTAACATGGCTTCATTGTCTTCCACAGGAATGCAAGAGGAGATGTAGGATCAGCCATGTTTGGCAGTTGTCACAGTCTCATCTGACATCCTTCCACAATTGGCACCAGATAACCTGAGAAGGCTGTGAATGTGTTTCCAGTTCAATGTGAAGCTACTCCATGTGTTAAAACTAGCCATATTGAAGATGGCATGTGGTGATTGGTTACCAGGGGGGTGAGGCATTGTGTGTCATTGAGTGATTACAGGATCAGGTGTGAGTGATGTTTGTGGTTGTTTGGTTTTATTTTAGCTTCTATAACATTGTCACATAACTTTAGGATCAGTCACATGACCTTGAGGGTGCATAAAATGCCATTCTTGCATTGGCAACAAAAGGTTTCCAATGAGCAATCTGACTTGAACATTTTCTATCTCCATCAAAAGTGTTGCTAACATAATGGTGCTTGTTTATCTAATTCTATACATGCTAAACTATGTATTCTGATTTTCCCACATTGTTATGTAATTTATTTCCCATACTACAAGTCACTCAACATAAATTCACAAAACATTGGAAACCTTTTGTGAGTCACTGTACTACCTTAATTGGAGAGAAGTCTACTTTTCTACGACACATAAGGTCTGGTGCTACGTTTCAGGAACTAAGAGAAAGAACCTACCGGTCTCAGAGGAACTCTTCGAAGGAGAATACCAGGAAGGAGACCCTAACAAAGAATTACCAGGAGAAATTTGGATTCACTGGTATAATGAAACAAACGAGGAAAACAATCAGTTATTCCTAGCCCCAAACACCGAACCTGAACTCACCTGGTGGCACGAGTTTCGAGTCAACAAAGAACTCGGAGATTTCACCTTCCTTGCACATGAGGAGACACTAGCCAAGTGGAACGAATACACAAAACAACAACAGATTGAGATAGATCTAGCCTTTGGGGATAGCTTGAAACAAGCCACAGAACCGAAACACAAACCCGGAACACAGGACCCGAAATCTGAAACACCAGAACCGAAACAGGAACCAAAGAAGGACATGTCAGAAGACAAAGAAGCATTCTCGAAAGGGATAAAGGGAATCTCCATTAAGGAATTCAAAGGACAGCGCTCTAAGGCAAAACATTTCATCAACACATTTGATGACATATTTGATCTAGATGAAGGGTGCTTCGAAACATCGAAAAAGCGAATCAAATATGTTCTCCTTCACCTAGGGGAAGAACTAGACAATTGGAAAGCCAATCTTCAAGGAGAATTAGAAGCAGCAGAAGCGACCAAAGGAAAATCAGCAGAAAGCACATATACACTTTCTTGGGATAATTACCCCAGCTTCAGGCGACAATTCTTGAGCAACTGGGGAGAATCTGACAGTGCAGCCAGGACCCTGAATGATCTAGATAAAGTCAAAGTGGGAGGAGACATCGACATCCCTACCTATATTCAGAAATTCCGATCACTCATACATTCCACCGGAATTACAGGGTTCATGGCACAGCGCATTTACTTCTGTAAAGGACTCCCTGCATCAGTAGCAGCAAAGATCATCGAAAACCCTGCAGTCGTCAGCATGGAAACAGCTTACAACACTGCAGAACGCCTGCATAATGCATGGGAAACTATGAAACTGATGAACTGATCATCCGGATCAGAAGACACGAAGGGACGTTTCAAATTTAACTGAAACCAGAAACCCTCTGCATCAGGACCAAAGGGAATCAATGCTGTGAGCACAGGATGTCTTTCAGATGCCCAAAAGGAGGAATACCAAAAAACTGGCAAGTGTTTCAGATGTGGAATACAGGGACACATATCCAGGGACTGCCCAAACAAGGGGAACGCCCAGACATTGTCCTACAGGTCCTCCTCCCCACAGAATCGCACAATCAGAGTAATAGAGGAAACGACCTCGAACGAATCAGCTGCCCAACGCATTAGGGTGCTGCTGAAAGATCTTCCAGAGGAAGAACGCAAAACAACCCTCCAGGAACTCGAATCCGAGGGTTTTTAAGAAGGAGACGCCAGAAAGCGGTTGACGCCTCCAGTACCATTGAACAGTTAGCACTCGACTCTGTAATTGTAAATTCAAATAATAACAAACAAATTTCCATTACTGTGCAAACGACCCATAAACCCACTGAAATATCTGCTCTCATTGATTGTGGAGCAGAAGGAAACTTCATCGACGAACGAGTATCAAAAGATCTACCTAAGGAACCCCTAAAACAACCTATTCAAGTCAAGAACGCTGACAGAACAATCAATCAGAATGGATTAATCACTCATCGCACTTGTCTCACCTACTCTATTGAAGGGAAGATGTACCACAACTGGTTATGGATCACCAATCTAGGAGATCAAGTGGG
>JAEBUT010000004.1:1928152-1966924 GCA_020011035.1 Amanita subjunquillea | reverse complement strand
AGTGTCATTCACGAATTGTGGGCACCCCAACCTTGAGTTCTTCGTCGACTGACTTTTTTCTTTTTCGCAAAAGTGACCCGTGGTTTAACTTGTGAGTCATATATGCGCACATACCCACCTGATGTTGTTGAGCTGGTTCAAACAGCCGCGCGACCAAGGTTCTTGCGAGCGATGGCTTCTATGTGCGTCACAATCACGTACAAATGCTTCATTTATTGAAAAACCTAACCAGGAATTCTGGAACTGGTTTGATCCCACTGCATGGTACCCCCTAGGCCGTGTCGTAGGTGGAACCGTATATCCCGGTTTAATGGCCACGAGTGGTGTCATCTACAACATACTCCATGCTTTGAACCTTCCAGTAGACATCCGAAACATTTGTGTTCTTCTCGCTCCTGGATTTAGCGCATTGACAGCTTGGGCAACATACATGTGAGCGCATATATACACGCGTATGATACACCATCCTCTAAGACGTTGACAGGTTCACCAAAGAAATGAAGGATGAAAGTGCCGGACTCTTGGCAGCCGCTCTGATTGGTATCGTTCCTGGCTACATCTCGCGGTCCGTCGCGGGATCCTACGATAACGAAGCCATTGCCATATTCCTGCTCATGTTCACCTTCTTTTGCTGGATCAAGGCTCTGAAACAAGGGAGTGCGTTGTTCGGGACGGTGGCTGCAGTATTCTACTTCTACATGGTAGCTGCTTGGGGTAACTGGAACCTTTGGAGAACCGCTCGCTCGTGCTAACCATCCCTTCAGGTGGTTATGCATTCATTACAAACATGATTCCATTGCATGCTCTGGTGTTAATGTTGATGGGTCGCTTCTCCAGCCGTTTGTACGTCGCATATTCGTCGTGGTATGCGATTGGGACTCTTGCAAGTATGCAAGTCCCATTCGTCGGATTCCAGCCTGTGAAAACAAGTGAACATATGGCAGCTCTCGGTGTGGTACACCTCCTGCAAACATAGCTATGTGCTAACAGGCTCATAGGTGTCTTTGGCCTTTTGCAAATCGTAGCATTTGCGCAACTCGTACGCTCTCACATGTCATCAAAGCAATTCGAGATATTGCTATTCTACTCTGTTATTGCCACTGGAATATTTGGTGCGCTGGCAATCGTGGTCCTCACCTATAAGGGATGGATCGCGCCCTGGACAGGTCGCTTCTACTCTCTTTGGGATACTGGATATGCCAAAAAGTATGTGTATCCGTCCGTAAGGAGCCATTGTACTGACGCTGCTAATAGATACATTCCAATCATTGCATCCGTTTCTGAGCATCAGCCGACCGCCCTGGCCATCCTTCTTCATGGATCTTCAGCTCCTCATATTCCTTTTCCCTGCAGGTGTTGCTCTTTGCTTCCGCCAGCTGCATGACGAGCATGTCTTCGTCATCATTTACTCCTTGGTGGCGAGTTACTTTGCGGGAGTGATGGTTCGCCTCATGCTTACGCTCACTCCCGTCGTGTGTATCACTTCAGCTGTTGCCCTCTCCACTCTTCTGGATATCTACATCGACCCTGCTGAACCTGATGCTCCCGAAGAAACTAGAGGTGATGGTGGATCTGCATCAAATGCAACGGCACCTATGGACCCTCCTCCTTCTGCGAGGAAAGCAAAGAAAGCAGCACCCGCTGAACCCTCTACGCCAAGAATTCTCGAAAACGTAGCGTCGGTCATCAACCCTGTTCCAGCTTCCAAGAAGTCAACCTCTACAAAATCACGTGGCGTCTTTGGATTCGATTCTCGCCTTGTTATCATCTTGAACACGATAGGCATGCTTGCCTTTTTCGTCGTCCATTGCACCTGGGTCACGTCAAATGCATACTCCTCGCCTTCAGTTGTTCTAGCTTCTACTAATCCAGATGGTTCACAGCACATCATAGATGACTTCCGGGAGGCATACTATTGGCTGCGTCAGAATACGCCTAAGGATGCGGTAGTGATGAGCTGGTGGGATTATGGTTACCAAATCGCGGGAATGGCCGATCGGACAACGCTGGTTGATAACAACACATGGAATAACAGTGAGCCTTGGTCAATACCGTCGGATCCTGAAATGCTGAAGGCTCATAGCTCATATCGCAACTGTGGGCAAGGCCATGTCGAGTGGCGAGGAGGTTGCTTATCCTATCCTGAGAAAGCATGATGTCGATTACGTTCTCGTCATCTTTGGAGGCCTTTTGGGATACTCGGGCGACGATATCAACAAGTTCCTGTGGATGGTCCGGATAGCACAAGGTGTCTGGCCTGACGAGATACAGGAAGCCAACTATTTCACGCAGTACGGTGAATACCGGTCGACGAGCGCGCTTCGACGACGATGAAAAATAGCTTGATGTACAAGATGTCTTTCTACAGGTGCAGCTTGTCCTATCCAGACATTTATTCACAGTTGATGACGGTGTCTTAGATTCGCCGAACTCTTTGGAGGAGCCCAAGCAGTTGACAGGGTTCGGCAGCAAAATTTGCCCAAGACGGGTCCAACGTTAGATATCCTTGGTGTGTCCCATTTTTACCTATCGAGACGTGGCTCACGATGCGATGGGTGTTTTTACAGATGAGGCGTACACCTCTGAGAACTGGATCGTTCGGATCTACCAGGTCAAGAAAGAGGATAACCTCGGACGGGATCATAAAACTGCCAATGCATTCGCGCAAGGGAAGAAGCGGAAGCGGAGCAGACCGCCGCAGAGGAGGCGAGCATTACCGTAGATGGATAATGAGAGGTGAAAAGATATACAGATGTAGACCTTATAATATATGCTTTCGTGCTGCCGGATTTGTTAGTGAAGCAAGTGCACCGAGGTTAACCACGCACCCGTGGTCTCTGAGATGAGGGTGTGTTACTATGAACCTAGAACGTGGAATGCCGTGGCTGCCTTCAAGTATCTTGTCATTCACTTCTGCATTTTACGCTGTTTCTTGATGTCGGAACATGCAGTTCGACTCCTACACAACTCCTGCAGCATATGAACGGATGTTTCCCTGTTCTGTTGCCATGCCACAATTACGGAACTTGCCGAAGACGAGATCGACCAGTCATCCAGAAGGCGCGCAACGTATATATTAAATCGTGGTACTGTAGCAGAACCAACGTTATATTTACGCAGGTATAGATACTAATAGATGAAAATCTCGGGCTTGCCCGGTTTAGCAACACCCACAGGCAATGCGAATGCCCAACCGTTGATTGGATTCGCCTCGAGCTTTTTTCTCCCCTCTTTGTCTACATGTCTGTAGACATAGTTGTCCTCATCGTCCCTGCAAGAGAGGGGAAAAAACATATAAAATTACTGGCATTGCCGCGACTGTCTAGATACGCACGACGAATAGATGAGCTTGAATTCTTTCTTGTATTCCTCTATGGCTTTGTGTCTGAGATCTGCCAACTGAACGGATCCCAGGGTTTCACTGCCCTTCAAGGCCTTGGCGGGGACGCCCATGTTCTTCGTGACTAGGTAATAATGCCTGCACTCAGGCAATGACAACGGTTTCACAGGCTCCGAGCATTTTATGGTTGCAACTCGGATCAATTGTTGAACTGCCACCTGGTTCCTGATCTCGTGATGAAGGGTGCGATAATCTTGGAGGGTGCGTGCGGTTATTTTTCTGACGATGGCAGGGAAGCCGTCAAAGTCCTTTGTCAAGTAATGCATCCACGCAAACTTGTTCTCGACTTTGGCGCCCAGATTTTTCTGAACTGCCCAATAGACGCACTGTTTTCAATCCCCATCGCCATGATCAATGCGAGAAGAAGTAAGTGATGAAGAGGGGCCGCGTACGGTTTGACTCAGGTCGCGACGCTGCAGAGGTATCGGACGGTCCTCGGATGATGTCTAGAATAATAAATCAAAAGACATTAGAAAGAAAGAAAAAAATATGATAGTACTAAAATAGACACTGCACCGAAACGCCCGACTCGCCGTCAATGCCAGATGTCAAGTTCATCAGCGGTGCGGCGAATATGGTGGTGATGAGGAAGAATAAGGTGACAAATGAAGAGGGGTGCATGATGGAGGAGTCGCGAAGGGCCAGCCTTGGTCCGCCTGCGTGATGGTTTGGGCATTTATACCCTACTTTTGTTTGTGATCAACAAGGGGTTGTTGGAAATGAGATGAGATGAGATGAGATGGCGGACGCTTACTAATCGTGGACAGCCTTTGAAGGACTCGTTGCTCGAAAATGCCTTGCGGTCGTTGGCTGACTACGATTCGCGATCACGCCATGTCCCCCGACATCAAGCACGACGTACATCAGTAAAATTTTCAAGTGCAATGTCCGTTTGCACGACTTAGTTTACTTAATTGTTCTTGAACGTCTTATCTGACTTGTTTTGCTTAGCCGTTACTTAGTACATAATCACACTCATATCCAGGTGGGAGTACCCTGGTGCAAAGTTAGGCGCGTTACATTCAAGAACGAGCACCATTGCTTACGTTCCGACCTTGCTCTGCCTTGTCATAATGTTTAGGATCAACTTTCAAATTATGGTTAGGACCAACTTCCAAATTATGGTCGTCCTGCTTGTCGCCTGGAGTGGGCCACCAAGGAGGAATACCCTGATGCAAAGTTAGGCACGTTACATTCAAGAACGAGCATCATTGCTTACGTTCCGACCTTGCTTTGCGTTGTCATAATGTTCAGGACCAATTTTCAAATCATGGTCGTCATGCCTGTGACTGGAGCGGGCGGCCGAGGAGGGGTACCCTGATGCAAAGTTAGGCACGTTACATTCAAGAACGAGCACCATTGCTTACGTTCCGACCTTGCTTTGCCTTGTCATAATCTTCCAAATTATGGTTAGGACCAACTGCCAAATTATGGTCGTCCTGCTTGTGGCCTGGAGTGGGCCACCAAGGAGGAATACCCTGATGCAAAGTTAGACACGCTACAGTCAAGAATGAGTATCACTTACATTGCGACCTTGCTTTACCTTGTCATAATGTTTAGGAACAACTTTCCAGTCACGATCTTCATGCATGTGTACTGGAGCTGGAGAGTGTGGTGGTGACTGGGGTGAAGACGGCCTTCTAACGTGCCTCCACGCCTTCGTAAGAGTATTTTTTACACGGCTCTGGCGGACTGGAGGGCCTTCGCCGGGAGGGCCCATCGGAAGTCCTTGCACGAGGAGAGGGACGAAAAGGAAGAGAAAGAGACGAGAAACAAGCATTCTGACCTGCCAGAGGAGAATGATGACCTGGTACCAGAATATGCCCTTGGCACCTTCTGTCTAAGCGGAGAATCAAACTGAATGTTCTTCTGCATGACAGTGTTTCATGTCCTGCCTGATCTGTAACCACCTGCAGCTGATGTCAAAACCAAAGATACCGGCATTGCGGCGGTGCGAAACGCGCATGTCCTGGGATCTTGGAATACACATCTGTGACACGGCAAGAAATCAATGTTCTGTGGCTAACGCGTCACGATGGTCATCGCAATCAAGCTTGTGACATGTGACATGTGACGAAGGAACGCCAACGACCGTCATGCTGATGCGATGGCGTTTTCTGTACGCCAGTAAACTCCCTCACAGACATGTAATCCGTCGTCCGCCGAGTCTGACACGAAAGGCGATGTCAGACGCTAGGCTTGGAGTTGTCAGAACATTTCGTCCTCCAGCGTTTATCATCCCACCCTTTGTTGTCCGAGGATTCACCCATTTCACAAAGCCGTCGAAGGGTGGCAACACACCTCCGAATAACGAACCTCCATCGCCCGAGATGTGGATTGAAGCTCTGGAGAACACGGCAAACGCCCCTTGGTTATTCTACTTGCCAAGAGATGACGTTGATAAGCTGAAAAGGACCTTCATCCTCATCTTCCAGATCATTCTGTACCTCGGACGACCGCAAGAACTCGAAAAGGCCCACCCGTACTTGGCTGTGAGTTCAATTCTTACAAATAAAATAAAATAAAAATAAAAAAAGTCGGGTTTGCTGGCATCGCTATGCTAATCTACCCATTCGCTTTCTTTCTTTTTTTTTTTTTGGTTATTGAAGGCATTCGCAACTGCCGTCGTTCCGCCCGATTCAGAGATAGGGCGCGCTCGGCGGGCCATCGCGAACATCACGCGAGCAGTGGTAAACGACCTGTCGTCTGTTCCAGAAAACTCGCCTATTAGAAAAGACCACGCGGAGATATTTGATTTGTTGGGTGCGTTGCGGCCATTGTGCGGTGTTTACCTGGAGAATGTCCGAATCGGAGAGGATCTAGAGGTGCAGGCATGGAGTGATTTCTGGAGTCGAGCCGAGCCTATATTAATTTCGCTCTGTGAAGCGCTGGATGAAAAAGGGTTTGGGCTTGAGAAGGATGAACGAAAGGCAGCAGGACAGGAAGAGTCACGCTAATATGATTGCTACTAGTAGTCGCGTAATACAGCACAACCTCCAGAGCCAAATACAAATAGGGGGATCGCGTATTAATTGAAGTATGAACGTGGACACATTTCATCAATACTGGTATGATACCACCTTGGAACTATGACCTGACAAAGTTTGCCGCAGGTCCGCTATGCCGCATGACCCCAATATTTGCTGAGACCAACCATAATGAGGGTAAGGACAAAGAAAGATGGGCAAGTTATTGGCACATACCCGCCATGCGCTGCCACCCTCTCACTCTTGAATTCCCGCCCTTGAGCGCGAGCGATCTATTGATATATTTTTGCGTTTTCTGCGTAGGCATATATGCGCCTTGTTTTGAAATTTGTAGTGTTGACGAAAGGGTTCTAATGGTTCGTGACCTTGATGGGCGACGTGTTTAGAATAGGTCGACGTGATGGATTGAAGAAGGGCTCGTACCCGATGACGACGTCTTTGGGTTGTGTTTTCCGTATCATCTTTTTCCCTCTTGCTGACGCTGATGAAGCAGTAGGCTCAGACGTCGTTGGATTTTGAATTGTAGAAGTTGAAGCTTCCAGTTGGGCCTTTTGAGAGGCGAATGCGGCTTCGAAGAGATGGTCTGGGAGACGGTTGATTGACTTTGGCATCACAGAGCCACTACTTTCCGCCCCGTAGTTCAAACCGTAGTTCAAGCCGCAATTGCCTTCGTCACTCGTTTGTTCGTGGGGCCCATTTTGTACACCCTCCATGTCCTCATCATCGTCCATCTCGGGGACAGGCTCTGCCCCAATTCCTCCCCACTCTGAACTTTCACTGTCTTCCTCCTGCGCCTCCTCCATCGCACGTTCCATACGCGCCTCGATAGCGCTAGCAGTCTCTTTCCGTCTCTGTGCTTGCTCCTTCAACACACGATCGCGTTCTTGATTCTTTCGTTTAGTCTGCCTTCTCAACGCTGCTTGTACTTGTTCAATCTCTTCGTTTTTGAGCTTTTCAGACTCTTTGGACGCAGCGAGGCTGTATAATTCTGGAGCGTCCGAGTCCGAGTCGGAGGCAGAATGGATCAAAGGCATTTTTTTTGGAACTGAGTCGTGGGAAAGTCGATTTCACAACATATGGGCGGAGACCAGTGGGAGAGTGTGCACCCATGGATGGACTTGATTTTACGCGCGCCGTGCATCAATGCGAGCCGCTGCCGGAATGGTTCCATCTGTAATGCTGTGTGTGTGTGATGGTATGAAACTCTTTAACATGATCAATATCAATCATGCTGAAACGTTCAAACGAGATAGATTGCACTGCCGCTCCGGCATTGTTCGATATATAGTTTTAGAGTCACAAATCCACCCATCCTCGCAAGCATGCCGGCCGTTCCTCCTGGTTCCAAAATCCTTGTCACCGGCGCCAACGGTTACGTCGCAATTTGGGTCATCCGGACTCTCCTTGAGCAAGGATATGTCGTTCGCGGCACGGTGCGCTCGGAGGCCAAAGCTGCTTTTCTCCGTGACGAGTTCCAATCTTACGGTGACCGATTTGAGTTGGCCATCGTCGGTGACTTTCTCAAGGTGGGTGCAATCGTACGTATTGTCAAGCGGAGCGGATTCAAGTATAGTTATACAAAAAGGAAGGGGCATTTGATGAAGCTGTCAAGGGTGTCGATGCCATACAACACTTGGCTGCTCCAGTGATAATGAACAGCAAGCATCCCAAAGGTACGCGAAATAACATGGTTGGCCTGTGAAAGAGGGTGGTTTAACGCTGTCTTCAAGATGTAATTGATCCCGCTATAAAGGGGACATTGGGGGTCTTGCACAGTGCTCAAGAAATGTATGTGCTTCTTTTTCTTTTTTTTTAAACTCGGCACCCCACTCATATCACCTGGTGCTCGTTACTTATCTCCCTTATACTTGTACCCGCACAGACCATCGGTGAAGCGCGTGATCCTTATGGGATCTGCTGGTGCAGTAGTCAGACGCGACGTGGGTCGCCCGCTTAACGAGGACGATTGGAACGAAGCGTGCGTTGAAGAAGTTGAGAAACAAGGGTCGGATGCGAATGGCCACAGGATATATCATGCAGCGAAGGTATTATCTGAAAAGGGTAAGCAACTACCAAACATATGCGCACGTCGTCACCTGTATATATTTACTCGCCACAAAAGCCGCGTGGTCGGTTTACAACGACAACAAGAATCAACTTAGCTGGGATTTAACTGTCGCACTCCCATCTTATGTGCGTGGATCCACCTCGACGAGTTTTAACAATTCAATTTGGCTGACACGTATCTAGGTTTTTGGAGTAAGTAGTCGTACCATTGCAAGATTATTTTGATCGTTAACGAGTTGGCGTACCATTCAGCCTTATGTCGGGACGGCAACAAGCCCCAGCGAGATGAATTCTACATCATGCATGTTCTACAACTTCGTAGTCGCTTTCAACACTTTGGGGCAACCCAACGAAGCACTTGCATCTTCTCGCATGCCCTGGATTGACGTCCGTGACCTATCCCTTGCAATGGCGAAGCTGTTATCTGTTGAGGCCGCCGTAGAAAGAATTATTCTTAGCACCGGTAAGCACCGTTTACTCCTCGGGGAAAACTTGCCCCCCCCCCCTCATTTCATATCATTGCAGAAGGATCGTACACTATGCAAGACTGGGGTAAGTCCACCACGGAGATACCTTGGCATGGCCTCCTTGTCTAACTTGCATCATGTCATATTCAGTTGACGTAGCCAATTCTCTTTCGCCCTCTCCGATCCCATCACATGCACCCGGCACTGCTAGAGCACTTCCGATAGGCAACCCTGGCGCAGGAAGCGCGGCTAAAAATCCGCCCCTAGACACAAGCAAGGAGAAGAGAATTCTCGGGTTGAAATACCGATCGGTGGAAGAGTGCGTAAGGGACACGTTGGCTGATTACGAACGGAGAGGGTGGTGAACGTTTTGAACAGCGGATGGGAATAAACCTTGTGGCGGAAAATCACGTGGTGACCCGCTTTTTTTGTGTTGACGATGTGATCGCCTGCAAAACTCTTCGCCCATTGAACAGAAGCGCTAGTAAGGCTTGAGGGTGTCCAATCTCCCAAATTTATGCTATTTGTCACTTTACTTAAGCTAAAAGCAGGTCAACCGTACGCGCAGTGCACAGTAGAAATGCATCCATATTGCGCGGCCGGCAGCAGCGGCACTGTTTTGTCCATCATCGCTGCCGCAGTGATGATACTGTGATCGAGATGATCGAGATGATTTACTTTAGCCGTCGCAAGGTGCCACGTACGTGAATTTGATTACTTCACGGTCTCGGTACACACATATCAATTGCGCACATGACTTGAGAGATATAAGAGTTAAAAGTCATCGTCGGAATACGAACCCATCATCAACACACCATGCCGCCTGTTGCCCCTGGTTCCAAAGTCCTCGTCACAGGCGCCAACGGTTACGTCGCCATCTGGGTCGTTCACACCCTCCTCGAGCAGGGTTATACCGTTCGCGGTGCGGTGCGTTCAGTTGCCAAGGGTGCTTTCCTACTTGAGAAGTTCAAATTATATGGAGACCGATTCGAGTTGGTGATCGTCGACGACTTTCTCAAGGTGGGTTCCCAATGCCACTACACCCAGTGCAATGCGATATTCAGAGTGGATTTTTCAAATCATCAAAGGACGGAGCATTTGACGAGGGTGTCGAGGGTGTCGATGCGATACATCACATAGCTGCCCGTTGACGTTGAAATACAAAGATCCCAAAGGTACGCGAAACGACTCTACCCGTTGGCGTGCGAAGAATGAACGATTTCATTCAATTCTCAAAGAGGTCATCGACCCGCTGTAAAGGGTACACTGGAAATACTGCGTAGTGCCCAAAAGACGTATGTCATTATCATTTTTCCTCTCCATCCTGCATGCTCATGTCTTATCTCCCTTGCTCGCAGATGTACCGTGAAGCGCATCGTACTCATGGGAAGTGCAGGCGCCGTAGCCAGACACGACCTGGATCGTCCGCTCGATGAGAACGATTGGAACGGATCATGCGTTGAGGAATTTGTAAAGAAAGGAGTGGATACGCCCTGGCATATCGTGTATCAAGCAGAGAAAGTGCTAGCCGAAAAAGGTAAGCAAAAAACCAAAGATATACGCGTTTTTACCCAACCGGACAGCCGCATGGTCATTCTATAACGAAAACAAGAATCAACTCACCTGGGACTTGGCTGTCTTGCTCCCCCCTCTTGTGCGTCCGTAGTTTCCAGTGCCTCACAATCGAACCTGACACGTTGGTACTAATTTTAGGTTCTTGGAGTGAGTAGGACCTGTTCCATCGCGAGATCGTTGAAAAAAAAAAAAGTCATTTCCAGCCCTATGCTGGACCAGCATCCATGCCTGGCGAGATGAACTTTTCATCAAGCATGTTCTACAGTTACATTGTCGGCTTCAACAGTTTGGGCCAGCCCAAGGAAGCACTTGTATCTTTGCCCACGCCCTGGATTGACGTCCGCGACCTCTCTTTCGCCATGACAAAGTCGTTATCTGCCGAGGCGGCCGCTGGGGAGAGGATTATCGTCAGCACCGGTAAGCACTGCACCACCTTAGAGACAAACGTGCGGTATTTCACTAGTAGCATGGCGATGATACAGAGGGGTCGTCCACTATGCAAGACTGGGGTAAGTCCACCCACCACTGGAGATATCCAAAGTCCTAATGGTCTGATTTTGCAATATATGACGTATTCAGTCGACCTGGCCAACTCCCTTTCGCCCTCGCCGATACCATCGCATGCACCTGGCACTGCCAAAGCGCTTCCTATAGGTAATCCGGGTGCAGGAAAGGCGGTTAGAAAGCGGATTTTAGACACAAGCAAGGAGGAGAGGATCCTTGGATTGAAGTACAGGTCTATGGAGGAATGCGCCAGGGACACATTGGCCGATTATGAACGGAGAGGATGGTAAATGGGCAGGCTGTGCGTAATGTACTATATGGCGCTGAACAGCTTTCAATTTGCGTGATCGAAATTGTTTATTAATGTTCAATGACAATTGCGGGGGATTTAATCACCAGAAGACTCGAGTCGATCATTCGCATGCATAGAGGAGACTCAAGATTGACGAGAGAAAAGGCTGATTTGACATAACCTAAAACCCTCGAGCAATCAGACAACTTGTTTCCAAGCTTGGTAGTCTGAAGTTTGATTGATGCGCTTCTGTATTCGTTCTGAAAGCGGGATCCTTGAGCGGGTCATATGTATGGCTCGGAGGAGTTGGTGCAGCATGAGAGCAGCACGGCGCATAGTCATCCGCCAAACTATTTCGCCGCGTGCTAATTGTGCAAAAAGCTCGTTCAACATGACCACCGCCCCGCCGAGGTCTCGTTCTGCAACAAAAAAAAGGCGTCCAGCATCAGAACGGTGAAGATGTTTGGTCAGGCTTGGCAAGTCGCAGCTCGGCATTTGCCAATCCAATCTCGCGCCACATTTGAATGACGTCGGGACCAAGTCTACCTAGAATGTGATGGGGACAGAAATATCATTGAGGAGTTCAACCAGGGCATGCAGGAAAGATTCTGGTTGAACCCTCGGTCCTAAAAGGACTACTATTCATGATCTTTAACACTGAGTGCAGTAAACACCTTCTACATGACAATGACTAGATAAGTAAAACGCATTCGGCAATACGTCATGATAACAGCACGATAACAAGATCCACAGCTATGATAGTATCCCTTCCGATATAAGTTGCAATAGATATAAAGCATCGATATGAGTTGGAGATGAGCAATGATCATCATGGCCAGTCGTAAAAAAATGTTCGGTTCAGCGATATTCGCGGGCTAGTGTCAGGTTACTGCTAGTTGTGGTTAATGGCGATGGCGTACGTCATGTTACGGATAATCTTACCTTTGGCCTGGGAGGCAAGCCTTGCCTCCAGCTCCGCGATACGGCGCTCTGCTTCCTCTACACGCCTCTCTGCACGCCTCTCCAGCTCTTTCTTCTCCTCTTCCGCGCGCTTCATTTCCTCCACTACGCGCCTCTCTGCCTCCTCTGCGCGTTTCTGCTCTTTCTCGGCACGTTTCTGCTCCTCCTCTGCGCGTTTCTGCTCTTTCTCTGCGCGTTTCTGCTCCTCCTCTGCGCGTTTCTGCTCTTTCTCTGCGCGTTTCTGCTCTTTCTCTGCGCGTTTCTGCTCCTCCTCTCCACGCCTCTCTAGCTCTTTCTTTTCCTCCGCCGCACGCTTCATTTCCTCCACTATACGCCTCTCTGCCTCCTCGGCGCGCTTCCTGGCTGCTTTAGTATGTTTATTATCAGGATTGTTAATGGTCTCATCAATCTGCAAAATTGGATATCACGTTAACCCTATGATCAAAAGTGTGTGTGTGAGAGAGAGAGAGCAGATCAACACACACCTCTTTCTTGAATATATTATACATGGCGTCAGTCCTATCAAGCAATTCGTCAATCTTGATATCTTGAAAGAGCGTGCCCGCTGGTAGCCCGAGCCACGTCCCCTGTTGACTCTTTCCCCGAACCGGAAGCGAATGGTGCTCGGGGAAACGAGTCTTCAGTGCTTCCGCTGCGGTATAACAAAACCAATAACAATTGTTTTGCGTGAGATGATATGTTGTTGAATATTTCCTAATGGCACAGGCGAGCAGGACCATCTGCGGGAGGTTGAGACGATCGCCTTCAGGGAAAGCCAGGTGATCTACGGGAATGTTTCGCTTCTTGTCCTCATCTTCTGCCAGTTGGTCATCAGGGTAGAGAGATACATCGTCATGGGCAAACTTTTTAATGAAAGCCCGGCCACGGTCGTCAGGCCGACCACCACCAACCTGTTCAGCCTCGTCGGATGAGGAGGGAAGACCAGCCTGAGGTGTCTTGGACCCGCGTTGGAAAAGGGCCTTGACCACTGAATCCTGAACTCGACGTTCCATGCGTAAATGAACTTTTCCATCGCGACCATCGGTGAAGGTGGCAAGAAGGTATTCATGTTTGACCCTACTTTTCTTGTCTTTGTAAGTCCGAAGTTCAGTCATCATCCAGTGATCGAAGTTGAGGTGCCGCATCTTGGGCCTGGTGTATAGATAGAGCAGACTTTGGCGGTAGGTGTCGACGGAACGTTGTCCTGACCCAATGAGGGCGAACTCGGGTGTATGGGTTGGCTGGTTACTTTCAGACATGATTCGGAAGAAGTGAGCGACAGAGAATATCACGGAACGAACACGGACACGAAAGGGTATTTTATACGATAATAGTATGGGAGAATCAACGTCATTTGTGGAAGAATCCTGTGCCAAGCTTGCAGAACTCGACGGTTGCGGCTGTTCTGTTGCCATGATTCATGTAGTGGACCTTCCCAAAATAGTTGACGGAAGGAATCAAAGCAACGAACAATACGTTTGTTATAGAACAAGAACTTGGACATGGACATGGAACCCCAATTAGCCATATTCAACCATATCAGGAGCCAACACGTACCTCCGCGTGTGCTAAACGTGCCAAACGAAAAGACTGTCCCTTTCGCTTAGATGTGTATACTAGCTGGGTACAATTGACGGCGGGAGTGATCTTGGTGTACAGAACAACTGGGAGAGAGCCGATAATAATAGCCTTGTAAATGACTAGAGCATTCGAGGGAGGCTTGGGCGTCGCAAAGTTGGGAGAGAGTTGTTCGCGGAGTTCAATAATGCCTGATGTCCCTTAAAAGATCGTTCCCAAATCAAGTAAGCTGCTGATCCTTATGCAAGGCTGCATACAAATCGGGTAAGTTATGGCCGCCATCCTTCTTCTCCCAGGTCGACGAAAGCTCCCTCTAATGCATGCGGCATCTGCCCAGCGTTTCGCAGCATCACCTTCTGCATTGTGCAACCGATCCGAGCTTGTGTATTCATGTGGGTCCGTGAGGTCTGTTCGTGTTTTCTTTCGTTCCGTCAAAGAGTCGATACATACTTGATATCGGGATTGTACAAAGAAAGGTCCGAACAATGGTTTCTCGAACGGGAAACTTGATCGGACACTGCCAGTGCGACCCCCGCCTTCTTTATTCTTCCGCGAATTCAGGAATGTCGTATAGAAAGAAAGGCGGTGCTGAGGCGTCAATGGCTATCTACACGAGACGTAGCGGGCCTGGGCAACGGCGTAGAAGTAGGTCAACCCTGCACCCGAGAGCGTAGAGAATTGCCGGATGAGTGATAATTAATAATTCATGGATTTCATGTCATGATTTGAATATCCCTTCATATCGTTTCGTTGTACTACCTACGAATTACAAACTATTCCTAATTCCTCTATCGTGAGGAGTATCATATATAATATACGTGTAGTGTTCTCTGGCCTCTTCTCACGCCAGAAACGGACAGCAACTCACCGCACAGCCCAACTGCCTTGTGTATCAAACCAAACGCCCCATTGACGTCTCTCGGTCTGCGGTGCCTTTAGCACAAATTGGGCGAGTAAAGGTCAGGAACAGGGTAGATGCAGGTTGGAAGTTAATGGTATCGATGGGAGATTCTCAGATCCTTAAATCCTGCCAGTCTCCAATTTGCCCTCTCGAACGAGAAAAAATGAAGGTTTTGAGCTATCCAATAAATGGAACAAGGACATGTTCCACGCTTCCGCTATCACCTCTTTTGTTTGTGGACGTGTCTGGATGGGTTTGACATTTAGCGACCGGGTTTCTACGTACGTTGCACAGTTTGGCGGATACAAAATGGGTAATCGTCTAGTATGAACAATGAGTGTAGGACTGGTAACCACGGCCAGTAAAGAATAGCATTGTCGAGGATGACATTAGCATGAGAAACGGGTTGTTGTTTTGCGCTGTCATCGTGCAGTCCACGCCCAATGATTCCCCTCTCCGACCCCCCCTCCCGCATTCGTCCTCTCGCTGTCACCGCTCACCGCTTCATCCTCGTCCAATGTTACCTGCTCCAGAGCGACCTTCAGACCTTTCGTTCTCTACGCAGCAGCTCATTTCTAAGCCCATCTGTCGACCCACAAATTGGATAAATGATGTCTCTTCCACCCTCCTCACAACTATGTACCTCCATACACTTCGTAATTCCTACATGTCCGCAATCCCCTGGAGCCATATTCCTCTTCGGTGCTGTGCCGCTGATCGCTTGGGGGTAGGATGACCCCAGCTAGTACGAGGTGCCGTGAAACCGTCAAATTTCTTCAAACTTGGCCCCCCCTAATTTCCTGGTCTTCGGATAGGACACATAGCCATGCGCACAACCGCTCTGCCCAAAGGACATTTATCATTTATGCTGCGCCTGGCTCCCCCCCCCCCGCGCCTCCAACCCTCAGGAGGTATATTTGTACTTGTTTGTCCAGAGCCACGAAGTTCGCAAACGTTGAAAAAATATATATAGGGGTCCTCCCATGATAGAAAATGCGCTAGGAGCATCAGTTCTGAATGAGCAGAGTTCCTTTTCCCCTAGAGTCAAACAGAGGTCGGCAGAAAGTCGTGTCGTGAATCACGAAGAAATCATTTCTTTTTCTTTCTTTATGGACCGACAAGAGTCACACAAGGCTCAAATAATACACCTTGGCAGTGGAATCTGTAAGGAAGAATCTCTCCAGTATCGGTGCCAATATCATCTCGCGGATGGTTTTACCTTGCCGTTCCCTATTAATGGGTCGCGGTCTCCCTCTCTCTCTCCCCCCGCATCGGCAATATCTAGCACTCAAACAAGTCATGCCATCAAAGGCTATCTGGCATTTCAAGGGGAACTGCTTTTTTTGACTATCGACCCTATGTTACAGCTACAATATAATGGATTGCTGCCACCTTTCGTGCTATCAATCGCGATTTTATGCCATTCTTGCAAGATTTTTCGGAGGTATTTCTGGTCAATCATGGTCAAGCATTACGGAATGTGACGACAGACATGTCACATTCTCATTCTTTTAGCCACTCCAAGGGAATCTGAAGAAGGAGAATTTCTCCAGGAGTTTAGTATACGTTCTTCCAAAATTTAGGACGGATTAGTAGTATTCTCTCATGCAAATTCGGAACTACGACTACTACTACTATCGAAACGCCCAGGGCGTCTTTTACGGATATGGGCTCATCTCATTTTCATTCTTCTGATTCAAGTCATTCTGGGACGACTCGGAAAATAAATATAAAATATAAAATAAAATCACGAAAACCCAAATACGCATCGTTTATATGCTCTTATGTTTTCTCTCGCGATTCGGCTCTTTCGATGTGGTCAAAGACGAGAGTCGTGATTGTCAATCTCGACCCTTTTTGTGGGAAACCTTGTATGGACCAATGGACTACTATTACCAGAAATGACAAGACGGAATAGGTCATGACAAATGTGAATACTGTAGGCTGAGGTTGGTTATTACCGATAGTATTATAAGGCATCACTTCTTCGCCAGTCGCCGTTTGGGACAAGGAGTTGGAGTACGATATCGGGGGCGAGGACGGCCGGTTCGGAGTGAACTACCAGGACTGGATACGCCACGTCAGCGTTCAATCGCCAGAAAAGAAAAAAAAACCCACGTCTTCGGTGCTTCTTTAAGTATATTCTCCTTGTTCTTCTGTTCGTGCCTTGTCAATCCGCTTGTTGCGATCGCTTCCTTAGATGACCTTCGCCTGATGGAAGATCTTGTCTTCGATGGACTCTGTCCTGGCATGGGTGGTCTTGCTGTGGATAGTACCGGGCGTGGCGCAGATCTCATATTCAAGGGACTTGAGCATTTCGGAGCCTCCGCAAAAGTTTTTACCTTATCCGCAGTGAATGGTGTGAAAGGTTTCGCTCCTAGGTTCTTCAGTTCAGGTGGCGCAAAGCTTTCCCGATTGGTTAACGCATCCGGCAGAGAAATCGCTTCAGGAACGATTCCACTCGTTTTCTTCCTTGACGGCGATTGCGATTGGGCAGTCTTCTGAGGAGATGTCATTAATCTACTTATTCGTGCATGAGCGTAAGGCGACGTTCGTGAATAGGACCTTGAACTGCGTCGGCGGCGGAGCCGTAGTTCAGAAGGCAATGGCTGGTAGTTCTTCATCGATTCCTGTAGAATAGATTGTATCGTTTCTACATCGCACGGAGGTTGAAAGTCTGCACATCGCAACGCAATAAGATCCCGTACTAAAAGAGTTCCACGGCTTACTTTGAAGCTCAGAAGCAGAGTAGGGCGTATCGGACCACAATTTTATGCTTTCGCCGATGGTTCTTTCAGCTTCATATTTCAACGCATAATACTTTCGTAATACGGCTCTTGGACTCTCTCTTGCGCGAATAACATCCGGAGAACCAACCTGGAGCGTTACGATTGCAGTCTCGACATTTTCATCTATCGTTTCATGTGAAATGGAACTCGACACCGTATGCCCGTGTAAGGGTGTTCTTACTTGAGTCCTGGCAGGCTTGCATAGAGGAGACTCGAGATTGGCGAGAGAAAAGTCAGGTTGAAATAAAGTAAAGCCAGGGCGAGAAAAGTGAGGATTCGAGGCACGATCTGGCGATGCAAATGAAGGACTGTCTCCCCATGGACTCGAGCTGGTACAGATAACTTGCTGTTGAGATGGTGGCGTATCTTGGACTGCAGGAGTGAGAACATGGACTACATCTTCCCTCGAGCGATCAGACAACTTGTTTCTAAGCTCGGTCGTCTGAAGTGACCGCTCTTGGCTCTGACCATGCGTTCGCGGCCAAACGTTGCGGGAGAACGGTCGCGTTTTCCTTTTCTTGGAGAATAATTGTCATTCTTGCCTTGAAGTTGGTCGATGCGCTTCTGTATTCGTTCTGCAAGCGGGATCCTTGAGCGGGTTAAATGGGTTGGAGGAGTTGGTGCAGCGTTGGAAGACGGCGTGGAAGGAAACATCGGCTGACGTCAGCCGCCAAACTAGTTTGGCGATGTTTGTCGAGGTATTTGGCAAACGCAAACTAGAAACAGACGATGTCGTGTCCTTTTTGAAGAATCTCCTGGGCGACCTTGACGAAGAAGATGAAGATGGGCAGTTCGTCATCGAGTCCGTAACAAATGGGGGAATAGTTGATTATATGGTGGCTATTGCTCCACCGAAGATTAGAGGATCATCGTTTGATTTACGGAGAGGTGGCCTCGTATCTAAACCTCCTTAGATGTGATTGTTGAATCGGCCAAGCTAGCATTTCTCAACAAGAGCATATGCGAAACCGTGTCCTGCAACATCTACGAAGCAAAAACTGGCGGCACCGTTCTGCTCACCGCCTTGCCCCAAGCTGCCATAGCAGTTGCCATTAGAATTAGGTTACGCAGGCCCCCCCGTCAACCTATGACTCGCCAACAATTGTTCCAGGTGTTCAGAGGCTGTATCACAACAGGTTACGAATGGCTCTCCTTCGTATGCAACAGGCATTCTAACGGTCATGGCGGCACTAGAACGGTCATGGCGGCACTAGAACGGTCATGGCGGCACTATTTCTCGTTTACCCTCTCACCGATTGGGCGAGGATCTCGAAAACTTTGCGTTGATTCTCGGCTTGGGTGCGCTTTCGTTATGTCGAAAATACATGATACTTGATCTGATCCTAAAAAGATTGAAGATTGGGCGGAGTAGCATATTCTGTGATAATTATTCGTTAGTTTTGGAAAATAATGTTGAAGCATACGTTATTCCCCCCAAAAAGAACTTCGGCGCGAAAGTTTGACAAAGATGGGCGACGAGGTAAAATCGTGGCGTCATAAATAGCAGTATGGGGTTTAGTTACAGAACAAAGAATGGCCTCGATGATCGATGACGACAAGACGGGAATCGGATCGACTAGTAAGGGCGCGTAGCCGAGGGCAGTTCAGCGGGCTGACAATGCATACCATTCGTACCAGAGTCAAGCCTCTGGACGAATGGGTGAAACGAGGGCGCCCGTCAGATTGAAAATTTCAAGGATCCCGAGGCGCCTATCGACATGAGTCTCTGCGGTGATGGCAAATTTATTTCTATTCGAGCCATGCGTAGCCTCCGGGAATGGTTTAAACCGCATCGGAGAAATAGGCCGACGGTTCCATGATATCCTGGGCATCGCCCCGAATCATGAGAAGGTGGGTAAGACACTCACGAACCATGAAGTCGCGCTAATCTTACCAACAAACAAGGAAGAGAGGAACGTAGACATTGATCAAGTTGGCTCACACCTGACGTTGTTCACAGAGTTGGCCAAACGCGCCTGCTATTCGGGGATGAGTGCAGCTTGCTATAGACCTTACCTAGGGAATCATTTCGGGTTCGAGATCTGTCAAACGGAGAAGAGAGCTAGAATGTTCCATAGAATCATAAATTAATTATACATGGAGTTGGCGTCCCGGTCAATGTGACGCCAGGGCGGCAGGCAACAGGCGAAAGTGGCAGCAGAGCGACCGGAGACCTCAAATCTCAAAATCTCAGTGGAGGTTAGTTGAGCAGACAAACAACACAGTAGTGGAGTGACGCGTGACCAATCCAAAAAGATACCGAAAAGATTTTGCAATATACCTCGTACGTTGACGCAACCTGCTCGTTACTTACATGCGGATGAATATGTCTTGCTAAACTAATGCTTAGTGTGTACATGGGAACCCCGCCCATGGGATTGACATGAGATAGAATGCTGTACACCGCAAACGTTCAAAAAGGGAAAGTTCAGGAGAACAGGCTACTGCAGAACAAACAATGGCAAGACGGGACGCGCAGAGGTGGGACTCGGAAATAGCGAGGGCGCGTAGCCGAGGGCAGTTCAGCAGAGTCTGGACGAATGGGTTAAAAAAGGGCGCTATTTAAGACAGGCACAGAGACACCGCAGGAGTCAAGCGATCGCCGCCCGTGCAGAAATCCCGAGGCAGGTGATATGAATTCCCCGTCTATGGTAAATGAATTGAACAAGGGGATCCATCAGCCTCAAAAGCGCGACGTTGTCGTATCTTTTTTCGTCCTCGTTCACGATCTTATTCTCAGTGTTCCATCGAATCATGGGGCTAGTCCAAGCTATCATTTTCCTTTCTCTCGGACTCTTTCGGTTGGCGGTCTCTTCTACCGATCTCTCACCAGACGTTGGCGACTCGGACGTGATCTACCGTGATGTTTGTATTATTGGTGGAGGTTCTGCAGGTACCTACACGGCAGTTCGCTTAAGCGACCTGGGCCAGAGTGTCGTGGTGGTGGAGAAGGAGAATGTACTTGGAGGCCATACAAACACATACGTCGACCCAACAACTAAAGCCACATTGGATTATGGAGTTGAGATCTGGCACAATCTAACGCTTGTCACAAATTATTTCGATCGTCTCAACGTTAAATTGGTGAATCCCAACACCGGCGCACCCACGGCAGGAACGCAATTGTACGCCGACTTCAGCACCGGCGAAGCACTTCCCAATTTTCAACTCCCTAATGCTACAGATGGCTTAATTGCATACTCCGCCCAGCTTGAACGCTTCACCTTTCTGAACGGTGGCTTTGACTTGCCCAAGCCAGTCCCTGCAGACCTTCTTATCCCTTTGGAGATTTCGTCCGGAAATATCAGTTGGAGTCCATGGTCATTACAGCTTTCCAATATACCGAGACCTTGGGCGTTCTCCTTAAGCAGCCGACCATTTATGTTATGAAACGACTTGGACAAGATATCCTCAGGAATGCCTTTGGGAGATCTTTCCTTACCACCGCCGCACATGACAACAGTCTGTTGTACCAGAGTGCTGCCGCTCTATTAGGCGACAATGTCCTCTTTAATAGCCGGGTGTTGAAAACCACCCGAAGTAACACAGGTGTATCAGTCCTCGTCGCGACACCATCTGGCCGGAAACTCATCAAGGCCAAGAAGATTGTCATCGCTATCCCACAAGTACCTAGCAACCTTGCTGGCTTCGACCTCTGCGAGGACGAATACTCCCTCTTCAGCAAATTTACGTCCGTCGGCTACTGGACAGGACTCCTCAGAAACTCGGGCATTCCCACTGGTCTCACCATCCTTAATATGGATACATCTCAACGCGACAGCCTCCCCACCCTCCCCGGCACATTTTTCTTCAGGCCAACCGCAGTCCCCGGCATCGTCGACTTCAAATATGGCACCCCTGGCCCGGGTAACGTGCCTGATGCCTATATCAAGAACGCTGTCGTGGCCGACCTTTTGCGCCTCCGAAAAGCAGGTCTGAACACCACGGTCCCAGACTTTGTCGCCTTCCAAAGTCATAGTCCATACTACTTGAAGGTCTCGCCGGACGATATTCGGGACGGTTTCTACGACCGCTTCAATGCACTTCAGGGCCAGCGCAGTACCTGGTACACCGGAGCAGCACTGGTGACCCAGGACTCGTCGCTCATCTGGAATTTCACAGAGGCACTGCTCCCGCGGATTGTGGGGTCCCTGTATCGAGTTTAAGTAGGCAAGTACATTATTCCCAGCATAAGTAGAATGAATAGAATCACGATCGTACGGTGGTTTGATGAGAGTAGATTGTAGCAGGTTTTTGTATTGTTTAAGAAGACCGATCGTCCTCATATAGTCCTATCACTCAGCCTCTGAGCTCCCCACTCGTAGCCCATCGGGTTACCAGTCAGGCGAAGCCAGAGAAGTACTTTCGACAGGAGCCTTTGCGTGGGCACAAACGAGATTGAACGTGGGCCATATTGCTATAGTATCGGCCCTTTTCGACAATGTGCCGATCTTGCTATGCAACCGCGACCAGCGTCGAGGGCGGGTTGGACGACAGCAACGATGTGCTAGGCGAAGACAGCAATGTGAGACATGCCGCGCCGTCGTCATCATCAAATGACAATGTTGCAGCTGCAGAGAGTCAAGAGTCTGGCCGAGAGAGACAAACTCGTGCGTGAAATTTTCGTAAAGTCAAGGATACCAGAGTCTGGTACGAATAGGTCAAAAAAAAGGGTCCCTGTAAGATTGCCCAAATTGTCAAGTGATCACAGTGACGGAAATTCCGAGGCGCCTATGACACGAGTCCCAGCGATGGCACTAATTACCCCAGCATATTCATTAATGATGCCGCTATCTTGCAAATCGCCGCTATTGTTGGCATCTTTGCGCATCGTCTCCCTCTTCTTATCTTTGTCCCATCCTTGGCGTAAGGCTAGTTTCATCACCTTTTGTTTCTTTCTAGTACTCCAGGTTTAGGCGTGATGAGTATTGCGAAGAGAAATCGATATGTAATGCTTACTTTTCTGTCTTATCGTTGCTATCATCAGATATCAACTGTTTTTTCCTGATTGTGGGTGTCCCCGATGCAGGGGAGGTTTGCCTGAGATTGTCTATATCAGCTTGTGTAAGGCGCGTTTTCTTCTTCTTTGACGTCCTTTTATCCTCCTCATTGCTCATGCTGTCGTCCACTTCCTCTGCTCCCTCCACTTCCTCCAAGTCCTTATATTCTGATCCTTGACCGTCGTTACCTCAGTAAGTTAATACAAACATTTGATATGTATGCTTATCTGTTTTCCCCTTCTTTCGTGCTCGCTGAGATTCGGCGCCTGATTCTTTGGAGTTGATGATGTAGGTGCACTTTGTGGTCATCGGCCTCCTGGACCTTTTCTTTTCGTTGCTATCTTTTCTTGCTATTGGGAAATTTTGGGACGTATTTCTTCAATGACAAATAGATGCTTACAAGTCCTTCTTTCCTTTTACCATCATCTCACGGGGTTGTGGTTTTTGGATAGTCTAAACACGCTCTCGTTTTGAAGGCATTTGAGTACGGTTGAGCCCTCCTGCTCCCATTTTCTTCTTGTTACCATTGCACACAACCTCCTCATCTCCATCTCTTCTCTTTCCCTCCTTTATTCCATCTTTCCCCTTCCTCCACTCCTAGTGCATTTCCTATGGAGTCATTGCCTTCTTTCCCTTTGGTCTCTTATTCCAGCAGTGTTTCTGGTTCTGAGCTTGGCTCAAACAATGTTGCTTTAGCAGGTCCGGCAGACACAGAGTCTGGCTCACAATTTGCTCCTCTTGCTTTGGATGCTTCAGGCCCTGAGGTTGCCTCATTGGGAACACATGACAATTGTGCAGCACATCTGTTGTGTGCTTACTCTCGCACTTGCGCTGGCATAACTCGCTTTGGGACAAATTGCAAACTGAGAACATTGACAAAATTTTGTCATCATCATGAGGGTCAAGCTTCTTCTGGTGTTTCAAACTCCATCATACATGAAAGTATTTTTCTTCCTTCTGATTTTTCATCTTCAGTAGAGTTACCAAAGCAGAAGACTTCCATGGATGGTCAAGAATTGGATGATGAAGATTCAGGTTCAGATAATACTGTTCTTCCTAGTTCTCTGCTCAGCTATGTGTCATCTAACACATTTTTCCATTGACCTTCCTCTGCTCTGCCAGCCTCAGTTCTTTCAGATACAGGTCTTAGTCTGAAAAATCTTTCTTGTCATGTGGCTTCTCCCAATTTTGAACAACTGGCGGATTATACCCTAGCTATCAATGTTCATAGGTCTCATGACAAATGGGCTAATCATGTGCACTTGAAAGAAAATTGTATTCTTTCTTCCCCAGCATGTTGTTTCCAGCAAGAATGTTATATGACTTGTTCTCCTCACATGAGGGATGTCAAATTACATGTGTATCATAATCATGAAGCATGGCTTCAACACAATCACTCTTTGGGGTCTTGCTCACTGTCTCAGGATGACTGTAATATGAAGCATTCTACTTTGATTGACTATTATCATAAAGTTCAAGATGAATTGGATTCTGCATCTATGAAACATCAACAGATCTCTTCTACTTTATTTAGTCCTCCAGCTTCAGTCCCATCTTTCACTTTGGCTCCCTCACATACATATGTGTCATCGACCTCTACTGCATGTCCTTGGTCTCCATGTCTTTTAATTCATCCTGTTGGGTTTCAACAGTGTTCTGCCTGGTTATCTGTTCACAGTCACAAACATCCAGTTCTTCATGGGGATGATTTACATTTATTTCAATTGAATCTAACTCATGTGCATTATGTTGTCAACAACAATGAAGTGGCCTCATGAGCTCATCCTTCTGTTATGGACATTCAAGTCTTCCCTGCATTATCTTTTGCATCATTAAATAATGAGAGTTTGGTAGTGACTACTGCACTGTGTGCAGAAGAAGCAGGATCAGTTAACGCCCAAAGTGGGGGTTTGCTGGTTTACCCAACACTTCATGGCCCAGGTACTGGCAATGATATCCTGCCTACTGGAGTTAATACCATTATTAGTAGGGTTGACGAGGAAGGTTTTGAGGACAATAACTACTTGACTCCTGACATCCATATGGCTTCTTTGGTGTTGGTACAGGATCAAGAACATTTTGATCAGCAGGCTCATCTTGCTTCTGAAAAAGAAAATAGTCAGTTATTGGAACAACAGTGTAAAGATATGGAACAAAAGTGTCAGGACCAAGTTAATTCACAAATTATTGCTCAAACAGCAAGAGTTAATAATTTCAAGAAAAAAGTATTGGCGGATAAGGTGGCAGCAAAACAAAAAGTGGAAGAAGTGGCTAGGACAGCGGTGGAATTGGATTGTCAACTTTTGCAAGAACATACTGCACTCATTAATTTACAGAAGTGTTTAGAAGAGGAGAATCTCCAGAAGCAGTGGGACATGATGGCCTCTTTTACTAGTTTACAGAGTGACAATAAGAGGGCTTGCAGTGAAGAATGGCAACCAGATACAATGTTCCAGGAGATGATAGAGGCATGGATGGAAACTGAGGAAGGTTGGCATGTTCCACAATGTATAGCCAAGGATTTGTTTGGTGCAGCTAGAACTAGTCGCTCTTATATTGTTGCATATCAAAACATTCCACAGGAGACATGTGCACCAGTCAAGGATTTTTTCTTTCAAGCAGGTGCTATTGTGGCATTGCTGTCATTGACTTTTGGTCAATTTCGGGTATTTCAATCTTTGTTGGCAGATAAACTTTTGTCTGAGGACAGATCACATGTTGATTTATGCATTCGTCTGACAAAAGCTTCCAGCCCAGTCAAATCTGTCAAATCTGTTAAACCAGCAAAAAATTTAGTCACAGTTATAGACAATGTCAACACATTGGCAAATTGTCTCTCTGAAGTCATTTCATTGCCATCTGATCAAGCTAGAAAAATGGCTGCAAATATTGTAGACAAGAATGTCACTAGTGCTACATCTATTCCTACAACTACAGCAAAACCTTCTTATGCATCAAAAGCGGCTTCTGGTGGTTCCTCTGTAGCTTCTGGTTCGATTGAAGGATGGTCTCTTGTGCAGAAATCTCATCCTAAGCATTGTACAGCTCATGGTACAGAAGCTAATATGATTATTTGGCAACTTCCGCCATCATGTCTGGTTCTGGGTTTTACTTTGGCCAGAGACAACATCCTTTCTCTGAATATTGACAACAGTCTTTGTAGGCTGCCATGATATTTGGAAATCTTTTTGGCTGATTCAGAAGGAGCAAACAAAATCATTACTGTTTGGTGCTCTATGCGAGGTGATTCTTTAGTCATCAAATGCAAAATTGGTATCATGGGGGAGCAACATCTTATGATAAATTCGATATTATCAGAATTGGTTAACATTGCTTTGCACAAAGTAGTTATTCAAAATTGTCCAACCACGTCCACCATTAAATTTGTTGGTGTTTGTACTCGTACTTTGACTGGAGATCTATACACTCCAGAACAAGTTTTACAGGATATCAAATTGCATCCAAAGTTTCAAGATGTTTGCTTTTATGGATTACCGAGGTGGATCAAGGCCAAAGGCTTTTCTGAACTTGGAGTGAATGGTACTGTTTTAGTGGATATCATTGATACAAAAGATGGAAAGAATGCGGATGCTCTTTGTTACTCATTTGTTTGTATCAATGGAGGCATATGTGCCGCTGATGCACTATACAATGGGCAAAACCCAAAACCAAACCTCTTCTGTGCGCGAGCACACCTTCAGTGAAGGACCGAAGTGTCGTTTGAAGCAGGGTCAAGGCAGGGGGAGGGGAGAAACACACGTCTTGAACAGCTGGGGGCAAGTCCTAGGAGGTTCTCAGACTTGGCTGACTGTTTCAAAGCCGAATGGTGTTAGGGATGTTGTAAACGAAGTGAGTGCTGGTCAGGGTTGGTGATTTCGAGGTGACAGGGTCAAAGGTGATCAAATGTTGTCGAGTGTGGCAAGGAGAATGGTTGTGGCTGATGAGGAAGACAAGGCAAAGACAAAGCAGAATCTTGAGGCAAGGGAGGAAGTGAGGCAAGCACAGGCTGAGTCAAGGACAATACTAGGGACCTAAACAAAACTCAGAGGTGGCAAAACTCGCACCAAGACTTGGAGGGGAGGGAAGCAAGGTCAAGACTTCTTCTCCTTTTCGACTAAGACATGCACAGGCTTATATATCTATCCATATGTCATATGGGGGAAACTCAAAACTCAGTCCAATATCTGTGATTTGTAAGGTCCGCTTGACTACCATCTTCTCAAACCACAATCGAAGCATGACGATGGGAACAGGTCCATGACAACAGAAACAAGCATGTGCACCAGGCACCAACTGTGAATACTTCTCCACCGACATTGCTAATGTTCACAACACCCAACAAGCGCTCCATGGATCGCCCGTGTTGCAATGCCTTTGTGGTTTCTAGGCCTCATACTTGTGACAGAGCAGGTCCTCGAGCTGGGGATGGTGTGTCAAGTCTGCTGGAAGTCGTGCTACATGCCAGGTTGAATAATATGGCATCAACTGGTGTGCTGGAATGAGCCTTGAATGCAGCACACCTTCTCAATTGATGACTGTGTATTGTCCGAGGGTTCGTCCGACAATGATTAGTGGTCCTCCGGATGCTATCTCCCTTTGGTAGCCTTCCTGCACTGCGACTGTGATAATTGTTACAGTTTCTTCTTCGTTTTGTCTTCCTGTTTCAATGAGCTGTTTCATATCCATCATTTCTCCTAGAACTGCGCATCGTACAGCCTGGACACTATCTCCTTTCATAGCTACCTTCACATTTCCTTTCTCAGGTAGCCATTGTTTCATTCCCTTTATAGTTCCTTTGTTCCCAACTGTATATAAACCCCATGTACTGTAGAGTAACTCTAGTTCCAACTTAGACGAGTTTTGCTCTCAACAACGATTGACTTGAACGCTCTTTTCTCTCATCGCTCTCAAGGCCTTTGTCATCGTTTGACTTAGCGCCTGAACTCTTTGTCCAGTGGCTGGGAGCGGACCGAGACTCTGCTTGTCGCTGTTGACTTAGAACAAACCACGACGAGGGCATCGTCCGTAACACAAGTTGGAACTCAGGAACTGCTCAGTGCATCGTCACTAGCCAGACACCATTGATACCAGGGCCTCTCAGATCAGGCCACCGAACAACTCTGTTTGTTACAGACAGAAGTACTACCTTAACTGAAGAGAAGTCTACTTCTCTACCACACACAAGGTCTGGTGCTATGTCTCAGGAACAAAGAGGAAGAACCTACCAGTCCCAGAGGAACTCTTTGAAGGAGAATACCAGGAAGGAGACCCTAACAGCGAAATACCAGGAGATATTTGGATTCACTGGTACAATGAAATAAACAAGGAAAATAATCAGTTATTCCTAACCCCAAACACCAAACCTGAACTCACCTGGTGGCACGAGTTTTGAGTCGACAAAGAACTAGGAGATTTCGCTTTCCTAGCACTTGACAAACAAACAGTAACCGAGTGGAACGAATACAGAGAACAGCAACAGATCAAGATAGATCTAGCCTTTGGGGATAAACCGAAACAAGGAGAAAGCTCGAAACAAGGCACAGAACCGAAATGCGAACCAAGAACACAGGATCCGAAACCTGAAACACCAGAACCAAAACAGACACCAAAGAAGGACATGTCAGACAAAAAAGGATACATCCTCAAAAGGGATAAAGGGAATCTCCATTAAGGAATTCAAAGGACAGCACTCTAAGGCGAAACACTTCATCAATACATTTGATGACATCTTCGATCTTGATGAAGGGCGCTTTGACACATCAAAAAAGCAAATCAAATATGTTCTCCTACACTTAGGGGAAGAACTAGACGATTGGAAAGCCAATCTTCGAGGAGAATTAGAAGCAGCAGAAGCAATTAAAGGAAAATCTGCAGAAAGCGCATTCACAATCTCATGGGATAACTATGCCGGCTTCAGGCGACAATTCTTGAACGACTGGGGAGAATCTGACAGCGCAGCCAGGACCCTGAATGATCTAGATAAAGTCAAAGTGGGCAGAGACATCGACATTCCTACCTACATTCAGAAATTCCGATCGCTCATACACTCCACTGGGATTACAGGGTTCATGGTGCAGCGCATTTACTTCTGTAAAGGACTCCCTGCATTGGTAGCAGCAAAGATCATCGAAAATCCTGCAGTCACCAGAATGGAAACCCACCTATAATGCTGCAGAACGCCTGCATAATGCTTGGGAGACTATGAAGTTGATGAACCAATCTTCTGGATCAGGAGACACAAAGGGGCGTTTCAAATTTAACCAAAAACCCTCTGCATCCGGATCAAAGGGAATCAATGCTGTGAGCACAGGACGTCTTTCAGATGCCCAAAAGGAGGAATATCAAAAAACCAGCAAGTGTTTCAGATGTGGAACACAGGGACACATATCCAGGGATTGCCCAAACAAGGGGAACACCCAAACATTGTCCTACAAGTCCTCCTCCCCACAGAATCGCACAATCAGAGCAGTAGAGGAAACAACCTCGAATGAATCAGCTGCCCAACGCATTAGGGCGCTATTGCAAGAACTCCCAGATGAAGAGCGCAAGAACACCCTCCAGGAACTCGAATCCGAGGGTTTGTAAGAAGGAGACGCCAGAAAGTGGTTGACACCTCCAGTACCATCGAACAGTTAGCACTTGACTCTGTAATTGTAAATTCCAATAATAACAAACAGATTTCCATTACTGTGCAAATGAACCATAAACCCACTGAAATATCTGCTCTCATTGACTGTGGAGCAGAAGGAAACTTTATTGATGAATGAATATCAAAAGATCTACCAAAGGAACTCTTAAAATAACCGATTAGAGTCAAGAACACTGATGGAACAATCAACCAGAACGGATTAATCACTCATCGCACTTGCCTTACATACTCTATTAAAGGAAAGATGTACGACAACTGGTTATGGATCACGAATTTAGGAGATCAGGAGATAATCTTTGGAATACCTTGGTTGGAACAACATAATCCTACTATTGATTGGCGAAAGAAAACCCTCCAAATGGACAATGATTCAGAAGACACCAAACCTATTTGGCGCATGGCATTAGACAACAAACAATGGGGAGAAGACAAATATTGGATTAGGGTAAAAACATCAGCATCACAGGTGCTCGAACATCAGGCAAAATGAGATGAAGCGCTGACGACTTTGCCTTCTGAATACATACCTTGGCAGGCCACCTTTGAAAAGAAAGCATCCGAGCGTTTCCCATCCTCCCACCCATGGGATCATGCAATCGAGCTCAAAACAGGATTTACGCCAAAAGTCAACAAAATCTACCCATTATCACTAAAGGAACAGTCAACTCTCAACGAATGGATTAAGGAACAGCTAGACAAAGGGTACATTCGACTGTCTAAATCACCACAAGCATCACCATTTTTCTTTGTCTCTAAGAAAGAAAGCGGTGCACTGCGACCTTGTCAAGATTATCGATACCTAAATGAGTGGATGATCAAGAATGCCTACCCATTACCATTAGTCCCAGATCTCATGACAAAGTTGGAAGGCGCAAATTACTTCACTAAACTTGATTTGCGCTGGGGATACAACAACGTACGAATCAAGAAAGGCGATGAATGGAAGGCAGCATTTATAACAAATCGAGGCCTATATGAGCCAATGGTCATGTTCTTTGGCCTTTGCAATTCGCCTTCAACGTTCCAAACTATAATGAACGAATACTTCCAAGACATGATAAACGAAGGATGGCTCATTATTTACATGGACGACATTTTGATTTGTGGGAAAACCAAGGAAGAAGTACGAAAACGGACAGAACATGTCTTGGAACGACTACAGGAAAATGATCTATTCCTGAAACTCGAAAAGTGCAAATTCTGTGTTCAAGAAGTCGAATTTTTAGGCATGGTCATCACCCCCGGACATATACAGATGGATCCCGTCAAACTTGCAGGAATTTGTGACTGGCCAACGCCAACAACAGTCAAGCAAGTCAGATCCTTCCTTGGATTTGGAAACTTCTATCGGAGATTTATTGGCAACTTCACCGCCATAGCGAAACCACTAATGGATCTAACAAAGAAAGGTTTACTTTTCAATTGGACGCCTACTTGTCAGAACACGTTTGATGAACTTAAGCGCAAGTTTTCCTCTATGCCCGTTTTACGCATGCCAGACCCCACCCGACCATTTATTCTTCAAACGGATGCCTCAAACAAAGCTACCGGAGCAGTACTTAAACAAGCAGACACAACTGGAACGCTTCACCCATGTGGATTCATTTCCCATGCTTTGATGCTCACAGAACAGAATTATCAGATCTATGATCGAGAACTCCTTGCAATCATTAAGGGATTACAGGCATGGCGACACTTACTCCATGGATCACCACACCCAATAGTGGTTCATTGCGATCATAAGAATCTCTTATTTTATCGGACACCCCAACGTTTAACTCCTTGACAAGCACAATGGTCCATGATGCTTTCAGAATTTGACCTGAAAATTGAACATGTACCCGGCACTAAAATGTTTGAAGCAGATGCCCTTTCTCGCCGACCTGATCATATGAAAGGCAAGGATACTCAAGACGATGTGACAATGCTACCAGATAGCAAGTTCATTTGCCTCATCGCTACAGACCTAGCTCAAGAAATCAGAGACGCCACAGCCCTTGACAGCTTTGGGCACACAATCATTGAAGTTATTGAAACCCAACGTGCCCCACCAATTAAATCCAAGCTCCAGGACTGGGCGTTTGTCGATGGAATCATTCGATATATTGACAGAGCATACATCCCAGATAATGGAACGCTCAGGACACAGATTGTCAAATCAGTTCATGAATCGCTCACCTCAGGACACCCAGGACGCATGAAAACCCTTGAACTACTACAATGCGATTACTGGTGGCCAGGAATGTATAGACATGTCAAAGAATGGATCACAGGTTGCGCCACTTGCCAACAGATGAAAGTAAATACTCATCCAAACACACCGGCTCTTTTACCTATTGGATCTAAGGCGACTCGCCCATTCCAACAAGTCACACTGGATTTCATCATGGATCTACCAATTGCAGATGGATATGACTCGATTCTGGTCATGGTGGACCATGGTCTTACAAAGGGGGGTAATTCTTACTCCCTGCAAGAAAACCATTGACGCCCTAGGAACGGCCGACCTTTACATCTCAGAAATATTCAAATGCTTCGGATTGCCTGATATACTCATCTCAGATCAAGGACCACAGTTTTCGGCTAAAGTCTTCCAGGAAATCAGAAAGACGTTAGGAATTGATCACAGAATGAGCACTGCCTATCATCCACAGACCGATGGAGAAACAGAACGTGTTAACCAGGAGCTAGAAGTATACCTTCGAATATTCTGCGCGAACGAACCTCACAGGTGGAAACAACTACTCCCAATCGCCAAATTTGCTCACAATAATCGACACCATGACTCAGTCAAAGCTTCCCCATTTCAACTCATGTATGGAACAAACCCCTGTTGCACTACCAACGGCTGTACAGAAAATGACAACTCCTGCCGCTGAAGAACGCCTACAGCTATTAAGAAAAGCTAGGGAAGAAGCGCTAGCAGCACATGAGCTAGCAAGACAGATGGTTGCACGACGAGTCAGGGACAAAGCAATCAAATTCGTCCAAGGAGACAAAGTATGGCTCGAAAATAGAAATCTCAACATACCATATAAGCTCAAGTTACCAAAGCAATGGCGCATTCATCCAGTCTTTCATACATCACTCCTTATGCCATACAGGGAAACTGAAACACATGGACCAAACTACACAACTCCACCCCCTGATCTTGTAAATGGACAAGAAGAGTTTGAAGTAGAAGCGATTCTCACACATCGAAAACGCGGAGCAGGATACCAGTATTTGGTTAGATGGAAGGGATACGGCCCAAATGACAACTCCTGGGAACCTGAACGCAACCTAAGCAATGCTGCAGACGTCTTGCAAGCATATAAACTCAGGCGACAGTTGTAAAACCCCATGTCTCGTTATCGTAACCGCCAAACTCTCAAACAGAACATCTGATACACTAAGAAATATTGTTCCACCCGAGGACAATACTCTCCAAAACTATATGAAAGTTTCAAAGGACGACTCATCATGTTTCCCACCTATCGCCCTCCAATCACCTCTTTAGAACCACCTTGGCTGATCAATTATATTCGAACTCAAGCGACTCGATTAATTGGATACAGGACTCCCAGGCTCACTCATGGACATTTGACACACCTGCAGGGACACATTGAAATTCCATTCAATGCCCGATTACACTACCTTCCGAAATACATGGACCTTACATTCGATCCAGAAGAGCTACCGTCCTATCCAGTCGCAATGTCACCCTACCTCCCATCACCCAACAGACCTTTAAATCACACAGACGACGTATATACCAAGGCAGTCCTCCGTCGAGAAGATCCTGTGCTATTCGATTTTGCGGAACAATTAGCACTTGTTAGCAGAGAAATGGCAATTTTCAGATGGGTCGCTCCCCAGCAACTCCCAGATGCAGTCTCAAATCTCAATCGAGCACTTGAAAGCCTTAACTTCCTAAACGCATTTGATAGTACAGGCGGACCCACCATACCTAATTCACCGGAAAGCATTACGCCACAGGATGTTGCCCCTGAAACAGACACAGCCCCTGAGGATGAAATCTCTACCACTACCAGGAACGAGCTAAGCGAATCAGAAGAATCTGATGAAGAACTCAAATATGTTCCCAGCATCAGAACGTCCACATTTACCTACCGATCCTCGGATGGAGAACTCCAGACAGTCAATTGGGATGACGAGGTATTCTATGAGGAATAAAAGGCGCTTCTGAGGACATGAGTGTTTCCCAACTCTAACCACTCAAAACAAAATGTCTCTTTTCATTGCCATCGCCTACCTTGCCGCCTTCTCCTTCGCCCTTCTGGTCACCACCTGTGGCCACTGTTACTTACGTTGACACCGCCACCATCACCTCCTTCGCCGCTTCCGCCCATGACCTTCCCCTTGAGGTCTTTGTCTCCACCACTGTCACCATAGATGATTTCGACTTTGCCCGACCTTCCTGCTCTACATGAGCATCCCGAAGAACTTGCCGCCACCCCCGTCTCTCCAACACACATACCCATTGTCCAAACCCGCAATACCATGCTCGACAATGTCAGCAAAAATCTCGCCACCCTTGTCACCTATTTCACAATGTTCTCCAAACCGCTCGATTTCATCACCGCCCTCACTCTTACCACCGACCCTCACTCGCTCACGTACAACAAACGAGATGCGATGTTAGCTCAAGCCAAACAGTTACAATGAGCTATTCAAACGGTACAATGGCGGATGGAGACTGCGGAAAAGGACGTCAAGAACGTCATTGAATGGTTGGAGTCTAGGCAGGATCATGGTTGGACGAACTCTTGGTAGAAGTCGGTGACTTCTCACATACAAAGGGGGTAATGTTACAGTTTCTTCTTCGTTTTGTCTTCCTGTTTCAACGAGCTGTTTCATATCCATCATTTCTCCTAGAACTGCGCATCGTACAGCCTGGACGCTATCTCCTTTCATAGCTACCTTCACATTTCCTTTCTCAGGTAGCCATCGTTTCATTCCCTTTATAGTTCCCTTTGTTCCCAACCGTATATAAACCCCATGTACTGTAGAGTAACTCTAGTTCCAACTTAGACGAGTTTTGCTCTCAACAACGATTGACTTGAACGCTCTTTTCTCTCATTGCTCTCAAGGCCTTTGTCATCGTTTGACTTAGCGCCTGAACTCTTTGTCCAGTGGCTGGGAGCGGACCGAGACTCTGCTTGTTGCTGTTGACTTAGAACAAACCACAACGAGGGCATCGTCTGTAACAATAATCCTCCACACAACCTGACCAACAACAAATGTGGCACTCCCTGCAGAGGCAAGCTCTTCTAATCAAATGGAGCTGTTGATTAATTCAAGGTGGAACTGGCTTCAACTGTATGGGTCCCTGGGCGCACACAAGGCAGATGCCTCATCCGGGTCATGAAACATAGGCTCTAAGCCTCCTCAAGCACTGATCTGACATGTCAACATGGTTTGCCTCTCCTCTGTCACTGTCCTCAAGTCTCTGAATTGTATTCCTATCAAGTCCAAGATGGATATACTGGCGCACTCAGATGCTGGTAGCTGCAAGAAGGCTGCTCCTGGGGTAAACAAGATGAAGTTGTCATGTGTTGGCAGTTCAACTGGGCTTGGAGGGACGTCTACCATGGAAGAGTCCAGATCTACTGTCGGAGGTTTGGCGCAATCAGATATCCTTGCCGCAAGCGATGAATGAGCTGGCACTGAGAGTCGTTCGATTAATGTCAATGACTGTATGGTTGAGGGTGTTCCGTTCATCATTGGTCAAGTCATGTATGCTTCGGCTGGTTGGGCGTGAGCATATCTGGGGCTATGAGAGGGTGAATGTCTTGTCCTTATGTCAGGCGAGGCACCAGGCACCCATTTTCGCCAAATTTGCAATATGGTGGGGCCCTAGTGACTGAACTGAGGTCGTTGTGATGTGGCCAGGTAGCGTGGAATGGGGACTGTCTAGGGGTCAGGAGAGGTTTTGGGTATCTGCTAAGACCAAGGAGACCAGATCGAAGACCCCTTCTGATCTCAAGGGCTTCAACCTTCATTTGCTGGGGTACTGCTGGCACTACGGACTTTGACCATGGGCAGGATGCTTCAACTAGGTTCGGATGGCTTCGTCTGGGGCTGAATTGGGCTAGTGCAGGTACTGGCGCGTCCCAGGCATATCACCACAAAATTGGACAAAACCGTTTTTGGAAGGAAACATGTAGATGATCATCAATGATCTTCAGTGATTGTTTGTTATCACCTGTGTTCATTATAGATTATGATTAATGAGCATGTACTAGTGAACAGAAGTGATAGTTCATGGTCCATTCTAATTGCCTACTTTCTTATCTGCAAAGGTGCTCATGAATCAAACATACTACATAATGATCTTATATGTAGATAATGTTTTACTCAAATTTGAATCATCATTGACCATGAGTGACCATTAATGATCAATCATTGGTGATCACTACTGCACTGTCAGTTTGATCGACAACATAACTCAGCAAATCATCTCAATAACCAAAACATTACCAGCATCGAAAGTGACAATGGCTATGATGCTGACGTGGAGGAAAACAGTGCCCAGGTAGTGTGTTTTGGTGTCTTGTATTATGACACTAGCACCAGGCATGACGCCAGTTATGATGCTGACAATGAGGACAATGACACCAATGCGTTGTGCCTTACCAGTCAGTACAGCCGCGACATCACCAGTATTGAGCATGACAATGGTTACGATGCCGACGGAGAGGACACACACGTGAGCTCTGAGCTCTAGACCTTATTTGATTGTATATAGGTGAAAGAAAGTATGCAAACTTGTATATAAGTCACTATGGCCCAATCATTGGCAAAATGATCATGAATGAATTCACTATTGATCCTCAATGATCAATCATGTTCATGAATCCCTCACCAGGAAGAAACGGGTTCAGATGGCAAAAGCTGTTAACAGTTGACTCATGTCTGCTCACTATGGTTCATGATAACAAATTGATATTCATCAATGATCACCAGTGATCACGGCTGTTCTGGACGAGGCATGATGAAATGAGATGAGTGCAGATGATCATTCAAGATCATCAATGATCACTATATTTTGTCCAGTTTCGCAGAGCAAAGAGGCATGTTGAAATGTCTTAAGTGGTTTTTTAATCAACCAGTTCCTCAATGTTCTACATGTCAACAATGGGGTCACAATTCCTTTAATTGCCCATTTCATTGTCATATCTGTGCTAAATGTGCTGGGTGACATTCTACTGATCAACACCACATTTATTGTGGTAAATGCAGGTGTGGTGCCAACTGTAGATGTGTGGCGTGTGCAAATTGCTTAGGTACTGGAGAAGACAGTAATCATTTGGCAAACAGTTGGGATTGTCCTTATTTCAAAACTTGTTTCAATGCAGAGAAAATGATGAACCTTCACAAAGCACATTTATCTCATCAAAAAGGCCAGACATACTTTGAATTTCTCAATGATCAGTCTGAATGTATTCGTGCCATTCCGGACCCTTCTACTGTGTTATCTTTTTTTCAATGCCAGAAAATCATTCAAGAAAGTTGAAATTCTTTTGACAACGTGTCAAACAACACATGATATTTTGTTTATTCAGGAATTTCCTTTTATTAACAATCTTTGGCCTGTTCAAAGCTCTACAAATCTGGCAGGCGATTCTATGGGAGGTGGTCTACAACATCTGGCAGTACTTTACACTGCCCCCACATAGTCCAGTGGGACTTCCCAGGACTTTACCAGGACTCCTGGCATTTCCTGCATTTTAAATGGGACACTACCAGGACTCCTGGCTCAGTCCTGGCATGGTCCTGGTGCAGTCCTGGTCATGTCAACCAGGGAAGATATTCAATAATTTACATCCCTACCATACAAATAACAGTAAACAGCTATATTACACTGCCCCACCATGCAAATAACAGTAAATATTGCCATTGGTCCTGGTCAACTACACTGCCTACCATGGGTCAACTAACCTGTATATCAGTACTTTACACTATACTACCATACAAATAACAATAAATACACAATATATATAAGCACATTACACTGTCCCATCGAACAAATAGTAGTCAACTAACCACTCCTACATTTTCCCACAGTCAGAATCGCTTCCTGTGCATATTCTCACTCTTCCTTCATTTCCCACAGAATGACCACTTTCTTTATGAGTTCCCACACTATACTAAACTTTCCCACAGCCAATTTAACCCCACAAACCAACTTTTTGTATGAATTCCCATGCTGGACTCAATTTTTTCACAGTCAAATTAACTTCCTACACCAAACCAACTTCTCACCCCTTTTTCAATAACAGACATGCAACTTCCAACACAGGAAAAATGAAAGGTCCTCACAATTGCCATACCAGCCATCTGGTGATCATGATTTGAGTTCTGGGTTCCTGTCTCATTCATCAATTGTTACTTATGTCCATTTGAATTTCCAACACAAAAAATAAAGGCCTTCACAATTGCCATACCAGCCATCTGGTGATCATGGTTTGAGTTCTGGGTTCCCATCTCATTTGTTAATTGTTACTTATGCCCATTTGACAGTTGACATCCAATTTCCAACACAGAAAAAAATAAAGGTTTTCACAATTGCCATACCACCACCTGGTGATCATGGTTTGAGTTCTGGTGATCATCATGGTTTGAGTTCTGGGTTACTGTCTCATTCATCATTGACATCCAATTTCCAACACAGAAAAAATAAAAGGGGTGTTCTATTTTGTTAACTAAGTGACAGTGTAAATATATCAACCTGAATATGCCTCCTATCTCCACCATGACTAAGCCATTGTGGTCTAATGGTAGTGATGGTGTGGTGAGTGGACAGCATAGGCAATGTGGCAGGTGGTAGGATGGGCAGTGGGTGGCTGGGGCAGGAGGCTGGTAGTAGGAAAAGATGCATGAATGGGGTGGGAGAGGTGTTGGTGTGGGGTGTGTGGAGAGTAAATGGAAGCTAGGATGAATGATGCATTGCGGGTGTGACCATAAAAAATGTTGGTGGTGCAACGGAAGAATTGAATGGGGGATAAGTCCGTCAAAGCCAGATCAGGGTGCAAAGCCAAGGATTAGGTGTGTAAACAGTGGAAGTGTGTTAGTATTGTATAATTAGTAGGGGAAATAGAAATGAAAACGAGAAAGAGGGAAAATAATGTACAATCATGCTGGTATTTTGTATTCCAGTGCTAAACTTGCATACATTTATTCTTAATCGGATTAGTGGGACAATGCAGGGGGTATACGAGATGTAGTCGACGGAAAGACAAAATGACAGGGAGGAGGTGTATAGAGGAGATGATGAGGGCAACAGGGCACAGGCAACAGGGCACAGAGGGAACAACAGGGCAACAGGGTGAGGGGAGGCAACAAGGCAACAGATTGAGAGGGGGACAGGCAAGAGGGTTACAGGCGAGAGGGTGGAAATGGGCAAGAGGCAGAGGGGGAAAGGGCAAAGCAGGCAAAGAGGTAGAATGGGCAGAGTGCAGAAAAGGGGGCGAAACGGGTGAGAGGGGACAGACAAATGCAAAAAATGGAGCGAAGAGGCAAGAGGGCAGGGCGAGAGGGAAAACGGGCCAATAAAGAGGTGACAGAGGGCGGAACAGGATAGAGAGGGGGTGGCCAAGA
>JAEBUT010000004.1:1782395-1928107 GCA_020011035.1 Amanita subjunquillea | reverse complement strand
GTATACGTCCTGGCCTCTGCACATGGTCTACTTGTGCGGCGGTCCCCCTTTCATAATGCCGGTCTGGTAGCTCTAATTTCACCAAGCTGATACTAATAGTGGTGGAGGTCGGGTACTTCTGATATTCTGTTACTGCTTGCTGAAACAGATTTCCCATGTGCGGCCTCCATTTGGTTCGTCCTCTCATTCCATTCTTGGATAACTTCGTCTCTCTCGGGCCACTTGTTGCGGAGTTGATCCCCCTGCTACAGTTAATGGTTCGGTCTTGGGTTTGCATTTGGCCCGAAATAGTAATTGTACTGATAAATGGCGGATTGCAAATACGCGGTCATAGTATTTGTCCAACCGAATCCTATTTCGACATGCCCCAGATCCCCGTTTACGATTGCCTGGATCATTGGCCACCCGTTTGTCCCATTGACACTTGTTCGCACATGGAACCCCACCCATTTGTTGTGACGTACAACCTTGAATTTGACCAGTTGCTCTGATCGGTATTCCGGATCGACTTGATTTATCCAATGGGTTGAGGGAAACGCGGGCCATTCGTATTTATTCCATAGTTCTTCCTTAAACAGAACTAGGTAACAATATCCGGGTATGGCGGGTGTTACACGATCAAACATCTTCGTCACCGTTTGGATCTGTTGCTGGAATCGCCTATTTGGGTGATTGCCCGGAGATTAAACCTAATCCGACGGATCTCGCGACTCAAGAACCTTGTCAGGTTGTCGTTCCTTGATGCGCCCACTGTATATTGACCAAACCCACGGCCTTTCAATCGGTACATTTCTTCCCAGCCATGCATTCCGTGGTCCCGAGTGGACACATGAATTCGCTCGAGTTCTGGCATTATCGTGGATTCAATAATAGCAGTACTCTCCCTATATGCTGGTTGCCAAGACAAGATTTTGTCGACGGTAGGATATGCCGGCCAATTGAACGCATCCCAGTACCTATGTTTGATCAAGATTAAGTAACAATAACCGGGAATTCGGTTATGTAACATCGCCGTTCGAGGTCGTTTCAGATACCGGTCTGCCCCGGCATCCCAATCAATGGCACCCATGTGTTTACGATCATGACCGGACCGTACTAGTGACGCGATCATGTCCCAACCCTTAGGTCCTTTTGGTACTCGCTCAATATGGTAACAGTCGTTATATCCATATGTGCGTCGGATGTTCACACGACCGTGAATGTTGCGCAAGTTGTAGTCCCACGAATTGATCTCTTGGATCTGAGGGAATGCCGGCCACTCGTACATGTCCCAAAACTGATTCTTTATTAAAATCAGATAGCAATATCCAGGTACATCCGGATGCAACGTGTGTTTTGTATGGGCAGGACGTGGATATGGGTAAGGAATTGCTATTTCCTTTTCAACTTCCCGCTTCCAGTTGTTGATCATCCTCTGCTTTTCTTCATTGAACCCCCTGTTTGGGTTCAGTATCCGCGGATAACCAATCCGCTGCACAAGGGATGGTACCGTTGTACCAGTTAGCGTCTGCCCCTGCGGTTCTGGTTAGCGACTTGCTAGGTCCAGATTTGATAGTTACCGCTTGGGCATATGACATGGGCGCTGACGTGGAGCGCGCTGTTGATGGTTGCCCTGCAACCCAGGATGAAATGGTGGAGGCTCGTGCCTTCCCTTTCTTGGACTCCTTTTGTCCACCAAATCGGGCGAACTTATTGTATTTGCCGTGGCCCTCCATTAGTTTCATGTCCTTCCAAGTATAGGACTCGTCTTCATGCGGGGGCGCAACGCGGCTCGTTCGATGACATGAAACATGTCATTTTTGTGGTGGTCTTGGAGACCGAACTTGACGGTTTCGTCACGCATCTCCGGTTCCCAGGACAGTATCTGAGTTACTGTCGGCCACTCTGGCCAGTCGAACGTGTTGTAAAACTCCTTCTTGAATAGGTACATGTAACAGTACCCACTCCTTCGCCATGGTTTATCCTCGTGAATATCCGTGACGGGCGCGCTTGGTAGTTTTGGACGGGTCAACGTTTTGACCCAATCGTCCGTGTACGTAATGTCTTCCCCAACGAGTTTGAGGAAGTTGTCGAGTCCCAGCAGGGGATATGTGCCAGGGTCGGTTTTCATGATGAGCGGTGAGACCAGGAACGGCGTGTTGTACCTGGTTGGCGTTTTCCTTTTCAGGCGTGCCTTCATATATGGATCGGGTCGTTTCCCATCCAGCCGTTCTTGGTTTGCGATCTCCGCGGTCGCCCTATTATAGCTACGGGTTTTGATGTTCCCGTTTTCGGCGTGCATCAGCCGATTTCTTTCTTTTGCCGACAGAACCAGACCGTTGTGTCGCAAAGTGATGATGTTCCAGCCCATCAATAAGAGCTGGATGTTCGACGGCGTGTCGAACAGTCGTTGGCGGATCTCCGATTCGGGATCCATGTCATGGAGCAGCCCCTCCAGGGTCTGCCGGTCCTTTTCCATTTGTTCGAGCTCTTGCTCGACCCGTTTCTGATAACGCCGTTCCTCTCGGCGCTGCTTGAGCAATTCTTCCCAAGCTTCCTCCTGAATGCGGAGGGGACTCCTGTTCCAGCTGCCACAGCTGAAACGCACGTTGTCGTTGCTGGAGACGACGCTCCTTGTATTGCGCCTTGTGCCATGTGTAGTAAGCCCTAACGTGGGCGTCGCGTTGTCTGGTGTCGGTAGAAACTGTGACCGACCGAGTGATTTCTTCTGCGCACTCCTGCGCCCATTCGATTCCAAATCGTTTTCCGACCTGCACGAGAGTGAGGCCGGCGCGGGGGATAATGTAGTTGAAAAATGAAGCCATAGTTGCTTCCCTGATGTCGCCTTAGACCTTTTAAGTAAAAAGGCTGTTGACTCTTCTTCAATACTCGCACGTCCTAATGCGAATATTCTATGATGCGGTCAATAACGCACCCGCACTCAATTCTTGGATTTAATTCCACCAAATGACCCAATAGCATGGTGCCCGGGGTTTCACTCGAGTGTCCTCATGCTCAGATCGTTAGATCTGATACGTGATTGGTATCTCGAGACTGTTCTCCTTGCTACACGGCACGCTAAAGGACTGCTTTCGCTCGTTCCTGAGCTTTTCCGAGACAAACGGTTCTGTCTGCTGACCAGTGCCTGCCCGCACTTTCAATCACACAGATCAGATCTCGTCCGAATGTCTTTTGTCGACAGCAACCTTTCGGTAGTAGTCCCTGATGACGATCAAGGAGTCTATCTGTTATCGAAGTCGACGGTGATCCTCGAGAGCGGCTCAGTGGTCACGTGGTGTAACGTGCACCAAGGTCCGTCGCGCAGGCTTGAGGGAACTCGTCGAGGACACGCACGGCAGCGAGCAAGAGATGCCCGAGGTGGTTGTCAACGACGGCGAGAGGTGTGGTAGAAAGACTCTAGATTATGTTAGGACGGATCCAACACAACCACAGGTCTCAACGAGAAGAGGGAGAGAGAAAGAGTGTATTGACACAATAGACCAGTAAGCTGGGTTAGAGCAAACTATCTAGAGTCTTAGGACTCCTACCTACGGATACACCCTCCTTATATACCTTTGGTCCTGGTCTGTGCGCACAGACTACACTGCCTCCAAGGCTGTGTACGCGCAGCAACGTTCCAGACCCCTCCATAGCCAGACTCGCCCGGACCCCTATGCCTAGACCATCGTACAGCCACCCATGGCTTACCTAACCGGTCCTTCCATAACGGATCCCCCCAAGCCCCTATGCGTATTGGTATCCTTCCAAGCGTCCGTAGGTCTCCAGATAAAATATAGAAAAATATGAAAAAATAAGAGACATCGTCCAGTATCGTAACACTGATCTCCTAGATTGGTGATCCATAACCAGTTGTTGTATGTCTTCCCTTCAATAGAATAGGTGAGACAAGTGCGATGAGTGATTAATCCATTCTGATTGATTGTTCCATCAGCGTTCTTGACTCTAATCGGTTGTTTTAAGGGTTCTTTAGGTAGATCTTTCGATATTCGTTCGTCAATGAAGTTTCCTTCTGCTCCACAATCAATGAGGGCAGATATTTCAGCGGGTTTATGGGTCGTTTGCACAGTAATGGAAATTCATTTGTTATTATTTGAATTTACAATTACAGAGTCGAGTGCTAACTGTTCGATGGTACTGGAGGTGTCAACCGCTTTCTGGCGTCTCCTTCTTAAAAACCCTCAGATTCGAGCTCCTGGAGGGTATTCTCGCATTCTTCATCTGGAAGATCTTTCAATAGCGCCCTAATGCGTTGGGCGGCTGATTCGTTCGAGGTCGTTTCCTCTATTGCTCTGATTGAGCGATTCTGTGGGGAGGAGGACTTGTAGGACGACGTCTGAGCGTTCCCCTTGTTTGGGCAATCCCTGGATATGTGCCCCTGTGTTCCACATCTGAAACACTTGCCGGTTTTTCGGTATTCCTCCTTTTGGGCATCTGAAAGACGTCCTGTGCTCACAGCATTAATTCCCCTTGATCCGGATGCGGAGGGCTTCGTGTTTTGGTTGAATTTGAAACGTCCCTTTGTGCCTCCTGATCCAGATGGTCGGTTCATTAATTTCATGGTCTCCCAAGCATTGTGCAGGCGTTCTGCAGCGTTATAAGCTGTTTCCATGCTGACGACTGCAGGGTTTTCGATGATCTTTGCTGCTACTGATGTAGGGAGTCCTTTACAGAAGTAAATGCGCTGTGCCATGAACCCTGTAATTCCGGTGGAGTGTATGAGCGATCGGAATTTCTGAATATAGGCAGGGATGTCGATATCTCCACCCACTTTGACTTTATCTAGATCATTCAGGGTCCTGGCTGCGCTGTCAGATTCTCCCCAGTCGCTCAAGAATCGTCGTCTGAAGCTGGGGTAATTTTCCCAAGAAAGTGTGTATGCGCTTTCTGCCGATTTTCCTTTGGTCGCTTCTGCTGCTTCCAATTCTCCTCGAAGATTGGCTTTCCAATCGTCTAGTTCTTCCCCTAGGTGAAGGAGAACATATTTGATTCGCTTTTTCGATGTTTCGAAGCGTCCTTCATCTAGATCGAATACATCATCAAATGTGTTGATGAAATGTTTCGCTTTAGAGCGCTGTCCTTTGAATTCCTTAATGGAGATTCCCTTTATTCCTTTCGGGGTTTCTTCCTTGTCGGTTGACATGTCTTTCTGTTTCGGTTCTGGTGTTTCAGGTTTCGGGTCCTGTGTTCCGGGTTCGTGTTTCGATTCTGTGCCTTGTTTCGAGCTTTCTCCTTGTTTCGATTTGTCTCCAAATAGATCTATTTCGATCTGCTGCTGTTCTCTGTATTCGTTCCACTTGGTGATTATCTCCTTATCGAGTGCAAGGAATGTGTAATCTCCAAGTTCTTCGTTGACTCGAAACTCGTGCCACCAAGTAAGTTCTGGTTCGGTGTTTGGAGGTAGGAACAGTTGATTGTCCTTGTCGTTCTCTTCGTTGTACCAGTGAATCCAAATTTCTCCTGGTAGTTCGTCGTTGTGTTTTCCTTCCTGGTATTCTCCTTCGAAGAGCTCCTCTGGAACCGGTAGGTTTTTTCTCTTTGTTCCTGAAACGTAGCACCAGACCTTGTGTGTCGTAGAAAAGTAGACTTCTCTTCGATTAAGGTAGTACTTCTGTCTGAAGCGAACAGAGTTGTTCGGGGGTCTGATCTGGGAGTTCCTGGTATCAATGATGTCTGGCTAGTGACGATGCACTGAGCGGTTCCTGAGTTCCAACTTGTGTTACGGACAATGCCCTCGTCGTGGTTCGTTCTAAGTCAACAGTGACAAGCAGAGTCTCGGTCCACTCCCAGCCACTGGACAAGGGTCTAGACGCTAAGTCAAACGATGACGAAGGTCTTTAGAGAACGATGAGAGAGAAGAGCGTTCAAGTCGATCGTTGTTGAGAGCAAAACTCGTCTAAGTTGGAACTAGAGTTACTCTACAGTACATGGGGGTTTATATATGTTTGGAGAACAAAGGAAACTATAAGAGGAATGAAACGCTAACTACCTAAGAAAGGAAACGTGAAGGTAGCTATGAAAGGAGATAGCGTCCAGACGATTTGATGCGCAGTATGAGGAGAAATGATGGATACGAAACGTTTATATGAAACAGGAAGACGAAACGAGGAAGGAACTGTAACAGGGGCCTGCCAGTCTTCTTCCAATGCCGTCACATTCCTATGTGATGTCATGTCCACGAGAGGAGTTGTATGAATGAATAGAGTATCTCTACAATCAAAATAGACAACTCTTTGAGTTGTATGAGAAGCAGACAGCCCTTCTTGATGCTGCAGAAGCACATTGCACAATTTCCTTCACACAGGTTAATGAATTGGCAACTCAGCTTGAGAATTCATGAAAGAAACACCCCAGATCAAAGAAGATTGCAGCTCGCTTTGTCACAATTCCTGAGTTGGAAGAACATTTTCATACAGAGCAGGTTGAGAAACAAAGAAAGGAAAGGGAGGAAGCTGAAAAGCAAGCACAGAAGCAGGTAGATGATGCAGCACGCAAGGCTCAAATTGAGCATGACATCCAGGTAAAGGTTTTCAAAGGTTCTCTGGCATCATATACATGCAAAGATGATCTCATCACAATCGCCAGTGCTCTTTCACTCTCACGCAATGGAAATTGTGACCAACTCAAGAAGCGCATCAAGGAATACCTTGACTCTATGCCAAATCTATCTGAGAATCCACGATTCACTGCCCTGTTCAGTCAGCGGCGTCATAAAAGGACAACAAACAAAGATGTCACAGTTGCAGCACCTCAGTCAAGCTTGTCATCTAGTCATCATCTAGCTATGGGACAGATCCCCACACCTCATTTCGCTTCCAACAACTTGAACAGCTATCCCCTTTACACAATTCATGGTAATACATTTAATCCTTATCAAATTCAATACCCACTTGATTTCTCTTAATCAAGAAAAACATGTTACATTCATTATTGTATACATCAATTATTTATACTTAAAGACAGTCCTTAAATTCTGTCAAACTTATCTCTACTTATACTTATCACATAGATATCTACTTATAATTTTGATCTCTAATGCATCAAATCTGCATCTGTGGAGTTTTAACGCATTGTGTGACTCATGTGACTAGGGCTCCCGAAGTTCAGTTCAGTTCGGTTCGGGGGTCATTTTTGGCTGAACCTGAACCTGAACTGACTAGTACTTGCCTGAACTGAACCTGAACCAAACCTGAACCTACTTGAACCGGTTCTGTCAGTTCGGTTCGGGTTCGGTTCGGGTTCAAACCGAAGAACCGTGTGAAAATTCCCATTTTTGGAAATTTGAGCAAAATAACAGGCTTAAACTGCATCCCCATTACTATACAGCAGTGCCACACTCACAGGAGGCTTTATAAAAGCATATATACTGCAGCAAGCAGTTAATTTGCAGGTGGCAAGCCAGGTAGGCTGCAGATAAGTGGGCAGCAAGCAACTGAACTACTGGCAATTGCTACAACAAATATAATGTCATAATTCTCACTTCCTGAACTGTGGAAACAATCAATAAATCATGTGACATCCATGGAATATACTGTGCAATGATAGGATTTTGTGTATAGTAGGTTTGAACCATAGTTCAGAATTGAACTTCAGCAAAAGTATAGACAGGGCTAATGCAAAGTCATGATTCTGACTCTCTGAACCATGGGAAACTTTTATACATAATGTGACATGATTGGAAAATATACTGTTTTTAACATGCCTGTGGGGGTGGATGGGTTAGATCATGCACAAACTGTCTCTTGATGATGTGAGATAAATGAAAACTTACCTGCCTAGCTTGATGAGCCAATTGGATGCACATCAGTCTCAGAGTGGTAAAAGTCAATCTCCGTGACCTCCTTGAGTGATCCATCTGGGTTGAGCACAGCCATGACAGCTGGGTGTGGTGGCACAATGAGTTGGTGTCAATATGGAGTGCACAGGAATGGTTGTCACACTCCTGTCACATTTCAATGTGATGCCAGCCAGAGCACCAGCCGGAATGCCTCCAGCCTTGCATGCAATCGGTTCGGGGTTTGGTTCTGGTTCAGAACCAGTTCTTGAATCCTGGTAGCTGCCCGAACCAGAACCGGAACCAACACCCATTGCCAGAACCAGAACCAGAACCAGAACTGAACCCAAACCGTCGGTTCGGTTCTGCCGGTTCCGGTTCGAACCGAACTTCAGAACCGAACTTCGGGAGCCCTACGTGTGACTGGCGAAATGCTTGAGATCACGTGAAAGGACCCTTACCCCTGGCGAAACGACCGTGGGCCATAGTACTGCGAGAAGGAGATTGCTTGCACTGCCCAGGGTGGCAGAAAATAGATCGTTATCCATGCCTCCCTGCATTGCCATGACCCTGAACGATCTATCTCGGCGCTCATATTGTCATCTTCTTTACTTGAGAAAATATGGTGCAACTCTATATATTTAAAGTGCCCATAATCCATGATGGGCAGAAAACTAAGTATGCCTCCGGTGATGACACAAGTTCTTGTCACGCTTCTGCTATCCACCTTGATATACTGTACTCCCACCATATTCCAGAAGATTGTCAACAACATCAAGGTGATCTAGAACGGAACATTGTTTGACGCTCTGCTTAAACATGTTTTTTTTTCAGCTTTGTTCTATCCCAACCATTGGTTGCTCTGGCTTGTTAACTTTGTATTTTTGAGCCCAGCGATTTTTGAAAGATGCCAAATCTATAGTCCAAGAGGCTATGATAAAGTACGTGTCCACCGAGTTATCCTGCTCTGCAATCCAACGAAAAGATCATAGTATCGTGGATCTATCTTTAAAGTATCAATGATGAGACAGTGGATGATTGTCGTTTCTGGCCCTGACAAGATTCATGATATTCCGAGTCGTCATGCCTCTGACAAGTATCTTTCATTCAACGAAGCTGTAAAAGACGTAACTATCCATTTCCTCGGTTCATTTCATGTCTGATTGCATATATGTAGGACCTGCACCTCGACGTGAGCTTCGGTCCGACCATGTTCGACAATCCGATACACATTGAAGCCGTAAGAAATCCGCTTACACGGAATATTGGGGCCAGGTACGATGACGTCCGAGAAGAGATACTTGCAGCTTTCGACGACCACATTCCTATCAAGGATGATAGTAAATACATCATCTAATCTTTCAAATCATTCGGTCTGACTGTCTTCAGAATGGGTCAAGGTCGGGACTTACGCAACTATATTGGAAATTGTTTGTAGGGCGGGTAACAGGATGCTAGTCGGCCTACCCCTTTGTGGGTTTACTTCATTTGCAACGTCCCAAATTCTCATTCACATGGTTTATAGGCCATAATCCAGAATATCTGAACCTTAGCAAGAAGGTTACCCATGATATTGTGGAAGCGAGTAGAATTATCAACAACTTTCCTCCCTTCTTGAAACCGTACATACTCCTACCTGTGGGTGTAGTCAATGGTTGTTGATATCTATCTAGCATTGCCTCACGATTCACAGAAGTAGCGAAAACTATTCAAGAGGGATGAAGCACATGGGACCCTTTGTAGCGAAACGTTTGGAACAGGAGGAAATTTACGGGAAGGACTGACCCGACAGACCTGTTGGTATTCGTTGATTGTGTCTGAGACCAATATTCACTTTGTTACAGAACGACATGCTTACCTGGATGATTGACGTCTCAAAAGGAAAACAGCAAAGTTTGAAGGACATAACATCCCGCCTGCTAGTAATCAATTTTGCTGCTGTTCATACGACAAGCATCGTGCGCATGTTCCCGTCGCTAACTTTATGAACTGTACTTACTTGCCTCTTCTATATAGACGCTTACAAATGGACTGTTTGACCTGGTAGCATATCCGGAATATGTACAGCCTCTGCGTGAAGAAATTGAAGAAATCATCGAGCAGGAAGGCTGGTCCAAGGCTTCCATTGGAAAGATGAACAAGCTGGACAGCTTTGTTAAGGAATCGATGCGGTTATCATCCTCGGTTGTCTGTATGTGGTATTGTGGTCTTGGTATCTGCCTTGCAAACTAATTTCCTCTCCAGTTGGAGTAACACGCAAAGTAATGAAGGACTTTACTTTCTCGGATGGCACAACGATACCCGCTGGTAACACCATATGCATCCCCGCTATGGCCTTGAACACCGACCCAGTAAATATGCTCCCTTGAATAATATTTAAAGCACTAATGAACCTATACAGGATATTTACCCCGATCCAGAAACCTTCGATGGTTTCCGCTTCGAGAAGATGCGTGAAAAGGAGGGAGAGAATACCAAGCATCGATTTGTTTCCATCGAACTGGACTACATATTATTCGGTCAAGGCCGTCACGCATGGTAACAAATTTTAACTCATGTTTTAAACGAGTGTTGACTGTCGTTATCTAGCCCTGACCGATTCTTCGCGGCCAATGAATTGAAGACACTGCTTGCCCATGTTCTACTGAACTATGATGTCAAATTAGTCAGTGGCGGACGTCCGCAACCTTTTTGGTCTGGAGCAAGTGCGATAGTAAACCCAATAGCGGAGCTTTTATTCCGCAAGCGGGTTTGAGTGTTGCGATTGAGATCCAGTTATTGTTCTTATATACACAATTGCTTATTTAAATCGATGGATGTACGTTGTTTGAGCTTGACTCGTCAAAATGTTCAATTCTGGCTTGCAAGGCAACGAGTTCTGTCGGAAATACCCTCGTCATGACATGGCTGGACCAAGCACTCGTCAGTATCATTACAAAATATAGGGCAAATGTGGAGCAGAGATTGAGGTATCAATGTATTAATTCCAAAGAAACACCAAATTCACGACGACTTACTTTCGAGGATGTATAAAAAGCAAAGCCCGAAGCATCAATGTCAGCCACGCCCATTTGAATTTTGAGATCTTCAGTTACCCGATCTAAGTGTAAAATGCATAATGCCGCTAGTGAGGAATATGGAACTATGAACACTGCGGGCAGATGAGTCTTCGCCACCGCGCAACGTAGTTTTAAGGCGACCTGATGTGGTACTTGCGGCCGGGAACGCTATCCCCGCAGACTGTCTATTGCTTGAGGCCAATATGCTCTCGATCTTCCAGAGCTCGCTCACTGGCGCTCCGGTACCAACAGGAGTGACAGGGTCCGAGACCATACGACTATTAGAAGCGTCCATGTTGCTCATTCGCAAACGTCGTATTGTTCAAACTAAGCGGTCATACACAAACTGTGACCTTACACGAATGGGCCAATAGTGCACGATGGTGATCCGCACTGTCACACTGTGACTCACCACTGTTGTCCTATTGCCCGAAAAGCCCGTTGTTTTATCGGATGTACACCAGCCAATGTTCTGACAGGCTACGTTCCCCACCGATCTTGGCCGAGAAGCTCAGATGGATTTCAGGCTGTGTATGCTTCCTCATCGAGCTACCTTGAGTACCTGCTTGACATTCCATTCTTGCAATTACTGGTACTTTACTACTTCTAGGGAGTTCGCAAGCGACAACTTCAATCTCTCATCTTCCGGGGACCCTCGATTTATAGCGCATTTTTTACGTTTCACATATCAACCTCGTTCAAAGAACTTATGGAAACCCGTCAAGACTGATGTGTTTCAAACTACCGTTTCGATCATGATTCAGGTACAGAAGTTCCCAAAATGATACGAACTCCAGCCTCGGGCCTACCCTGAAGCCAACTTTGCCGTTACTTAGTCAACTTCCACTTGTCGACTTGTTCAGCGTGCTTCTTGCCCTACATCCCTACGTGCATCTGGCCACTGTAAATCATTAAAAGGTCTTGGATCACACGCATGTGATGTCATCGTCTATCCTCTGCACCATTTTTAAAGAGAAGTCAGGTTCAGCTCGACAATAGGGGGTTTGATCAGATTTTCCATCTTAGTGGCGGGTAACTGCACTTTTCATATATCCGTAAGCGCAGAATGAAAGCCGCGCCGGCCTGACGATATCTCGCGTATATCCTAATCGCGCTCCGTGACGCCCGTTGATCATATCCGGTGGCAAGGTGTGGTCGAAAAACACGAGTATGAATTGAATCCTACAAGCGGGGTGAAATTGCAAGACATGGAATTGCAAGGCATGAAATCGCCAGCGGAGGAAGTCGAATTTCTTCTGCAACCAAGGACACTCAGTCAATAAAAGGAGATAAACCCGTTTGCACAGCGGTAAAAGCACCCGGTCACCGAGGTCACCCGGTAGGGGAAGCCGCATTAGTTTGACTGAAAGGTTAGCATAACACGTGGCCTGCCTCCCACAGCAGGGTGAGTACTCTGACACAGATTGCCGACTTACGCTGACTGGGTTGGACTGGTTTCAAAGCGGGCACAGCGTGCCGCGCGAATGGAGCAACATTTGTTGTCATGAAAACGATCGTTATTCATGGACCGCCTCCTTGCATCCCCTTAACCCTGAAGGATCTGTCTCAGCACCCGTTTGTCATCTTGGAAATATGAGTAGATATTTAAAGTGCTCATAATCCATGATGGGCAGAAAACTCAATTCATGCCTCCGATGACGACACAAGCTCTGATCGCGCTTCTACTATTCACTTTGATTTATTGTGTTCCCACCATCTACTGGAAGATTGTCAACAACATAAAGGTAATCTAGAACCGACCGTTGTTTGATGCTCCGCTCAAACGTGTTTTTCAGCTTCGTTCTATCCCAACCGTTGGTTGCTCTGGCTTGTTAACTTCGTATTTTGGAGCCCAGCGATTTTTGAAAGATGCCAAATCTATAGTCCAAGAGGGATACGATAAAGTACTTGTCCACTGAGTTATCGTGCCCGCAATCTAACCTAAGAGTCACAGTATCGTGGATCTATCTTTAAAGTATCGATGATGCAACGGTGGATGATAGTCGTTTCTGGCCCTGATAAGATACATGATATCGCTCATGCCTCTGACGAGTATCTTTCATTCAAGGAAGCTGCAGAAGATGTAACTCTCATGTATTTCCTAGGTTTATATCCTTGACTGACTGCGCATATATAGGACATGCACCTCGATGTGAGCTTCGGTCCCACCTTGTTGGACGATCCGGCACACATCGAAGCCGTAAGAAATCCACTTACACGGAATATTGGGGCCAGGTACGATGACGTCCGAGAAGAGATACTTGCCGCTTTCGACGACCATATTCCTATCAAGGATGATGGTAAAAATACATCATCTCATCTTTTAAATCGTTATAACTGACTGGTGTCAGAATGGGTTAAGGTCGGAACTTATTCAACCATATTAGACATTGTTTGTAGGGCGGGTAACATGATGCTAGTCGGCTTACCACTTTGTGGGTTTACTTGTTCTGCAACGGCACAGATGCTCATTCACTGGGTTCATAGGCCGTAATCCAGAATATCTGAACCTTAGCAAGAAGATTACTCTTGATCTCGTGGAAGCAAGTAGAACTATCAACAGTGTTCCGTCCTTCTTGAAACCGTGCGTCCACCTGCCTGGTCTCAGACAGGTGTAGACAATGATTGTTGATATCTATCTAGCATAGCCTCACGATTCACAGAAGTAGCGAAAACTATTCAAGACGGGATGAAGCACATGGGACCTTCCGTTACAAAACGTTTAGAACTGGAGAGAATTTACGGGAAGGACTGGCCCGACAGACCTGTTGGTATTCTGTTGATTTCGTCTGAAACTCATGTTGACTCTGTTACAGAATGACATGCTTACCTGGATGATCGACGTCTCAAAAGGAAGGCAGCGAAGTTTGAAGGACATAACATCCCGCCTACTTATAATCAATTTTGCCGCTGTTCATACGACGAGCACCGTGCGCATGTTCCTGTCGCTAACTTTATGAACTGCACTTACTTGCCTCTTCTATATAGGCGCTTACAAATGTACTGTTTGACCTGGTAGCATATCCGGAATATGTGCAGCCCTTGCGTGAAGAAATTGAAGAATTGTCCAACGGGAAGGCTGGTCCAAGGCTTCCATTGGAAAGATGAACAAGCTCGACAGCTTTATTAAGGAATCGATGCGGTTAGCGTCCTTGGCCGTCTGTACGCGGTTTTCTGGTTTTTAAATCTGCCCTGCAAACTAATTTCCTCTTCAGTTGCAGTAACACGTAAAGTAATGAAGGACTTTACTTTCTCGGATGGCACGACGATACCCGCTGGTAATACCATATCCGTCCCCGCCATATGCATGAACACTGACCCGGTAAATGTTCTCCATTCAATTGTACCCTTTAAAGCACTAATGAATCAATGCAGGACATTTACCCTGATCCCGAAACCTTCGACGGCTTCCGCTTCGAGAAGATGCGTGAAAAGGAGGGGGAGAATACCAAGCATAAATTTGTTTCCATTGAACTGGACTACATTGTATTCGGTCAAGGCCGTCACGCATGGTAACAGTTTTAAAACTCGTGTTTTAGACAATGGTTGACTGCCGCCACTTCTGTAGCCCTGGCCGATTCTTCGCGGCCAACGAATTGAAGACGATGCTTGCTCATATCCTATTGAACTATGACGTCAAATTACCCAGTGGCGGACGTCCGCAACCTTTTTGGTCTGGAGCAAATGCGATAGTAAATCCAATAGCAGAACTCTTATTCCGGAAGCGGGTTTGAGTGCCATGTGTTGCCATTGAGATACAGTGCCATTACTATTAATATTGTCGTCCCTAAACCTATCTCCGAATTGCTTAATAGAATGCTTTCGCGGATGCTTGGCTCAGCTTGACACTTCCAAAAGCCTTTGCCGTATATATAAGTCAGTGAGGGGCTCAGTGTGTGTGCGACGTGTTTCCTTGTCAACGAATATGAAATGTTCCAGGATGATCAGTGCTTTTGCCGCGAAAATCTGCTGAGCGAACTGAGCGGGCCCGCTCGAGGTGCATCAGTTACTTCACGTGTATTTATAGTGGTTCCAACCTCGCATGCGGTATGATGTGGTTCTGATGGTAGCGATCTTTGCCAAAACTTTTAATACAGGTAATATACAAGTGTGCTGCAGCATAAAAATCCAAACAGGTGCAAAAGTGCCGGCGCCAAAAACAATGAAGTTAGGTGAGGCTACTGAGTAAATGAACGTAATCTGCACGCAATCCAATCTTCAAAACAGGACGAAAAAAAAGACATTACAACATGTGTATGACTATAGGCAACACCAGATCGGGCGCACCGAGCAAAAATAAAATAAAAACCTTTCAACCACGTTTGCGGAACGCGGCTCGTATTTTAGACGATAGTTGACTGCCGTCGCATTTGTAGCCCTGGCCGATTTTTCGCGGCCAACGAATTGAAGACGATGCTTGCTCATGTCCTACTGAACTATGATGTCAAATTAGCCAGTGGCGGACGTCCTCAACCCTTTTGGTCTGGAGGAAGTGTGATAGTAAACCCAATAGCGGAGCTTTATTCCGCAAGCGGGTTTGAGTGTTGCGATCATGCTTGAGACCCAGTTATTGTTCTTACAATTGCTTATTGGATGCGCGTTGTTTGAAACAAGCTCAGCTTGACTCGTCAAAATGTTCAATTCTGACAAGGAATTCTGTCAGAACCCGATGTGGCATGTCATAAAGAAAATGGCGAAGCAAAGTAGCATTAGCAATTGAATTGATATGATTTTTCGAAGATGGCAGCTGCCATGTGGAACGACATACGTGTGACGTGTAAACGTAACGTCACGTGAAAATGTTTCTCATTCCCAGAGCTTATGGACCAACAGCTCCAGCATGCTCTAGCTTTACTGGAAGAAGCATCCTCTTGGGACTGGCGTATGACGCAATGCATACAAGACTCTGGAAAGCAAGGTGGCAAGCATAAGGCCATCACCACTCAACTCTTGACCTATTTAATCATGGAGTCTTTCCAACTTGGCGGCACGGTGCTGAATCAATTTTGGGACCAGCTTGGAAATTGCCACCAACGACTCAGGGACAACAGTGAATCAGAGCATATATATACCTTCGACCCCGTTCTCATCCTGTTTTTTTGGCAGTCGAAATTTTGAAGGGCGTGTCGTTCGACTCTCAAACAGAATCACTGGCAATAATATTAAGAGGGTTAAACCGAGAAGAAATCGACTTCACGCCAGTATGGAACATGGCGGGGGAATACTTCACTCACCTTGGTATCGCGAGTGAGCACTACTCCGACCTACTAAATGCCTGATAAATTAAAATGGTACTAGTACTGAATCCAGGAGGGCCTATACCTGGGGCAGGCACAGCATTCTCAGTCTCTGAAGTTATTGATAAGGGAACGGATGAGCTTCTGAGGCTATTTGCCGCAGAGGAGTCATTTGGAAAACGAAAGCAAGAATATTTGAAGGCGTTGGTGTGTCAGATATTCGTGAAAGATCGCACTTTTTTCCTTACTTCTTCCCCGTATAAGTTATTCAAGCGTGATCGTTCATTGTGCCCGGTTTCCGCTTTGCCATTCTATCCTGAAGACCCTGATGGTTACAGGCCAATCATGGCACATGTTATCCCAAATTTCGTACATGGAAAGGTGCGTATTTCCGATGTCCTCAATTACTTGTTGCCGCACGCCTCATACTCAGCCCGATACTCTGAAATGTATTGCTATGTTCGCTGGCGAGAAAACCAGAGATGAAGTTATGTCACACCTGAATGGCATCGGCAATGGTATGAATCTTCAGAGCGATGTTCACTGGAGGTATGACAATTTGGAATGGGCAATTGAGGCTAGGGATGAGGCAGGGAGGGTGAGATTGGTATTATGATTCAGCGATGCTATGCTCATGCATCCTGAAGGTCAAATATATATACCGAAGAGTCCCCTTCAGCTCTGTGCCTGGCCCGAAACCCGTTCAATTGAAGGATGGAGACGAAATCATTTTTGGAGCAGGGCCGGATGGAACGCGACTCGGCGGAGGGCCTTTGCCAAGGCTTTGCAACCTGCACTTGGCTGTTGCCCGTGTTTTGAAAATGAGTGGTGCTGCAGACATAATTTTTGAATGGAAAGACGAAGCAGATGACGGTGGTGTTCCTCATTTATTTATTGCATCAGAACACTATTGCAATATCCTCGATGCACAGTTACTTCTTTCTGGTCAGGCTGTGCTTTGATAGCCGGGTCTTGTCGTGCTCAGGAGTGCTTCGTTCATATGGCCTACATACTTTCCCATAGATCCGTTGTCATCTAATTCTCGTTCAGATATCATCACACTTGGGTCTAACAATGAGCATAATGCACCTTGCTCGACGACACAGTCCCGGATGCTCATTCACTCCAGAATATCTGAACCTTAGCAAGAAGATTACGTGGAAGCGAGTTGAACTATCAACAGCGTTCTTGAAACCGTGCGTACACCCAGTGCCTGGTCTCAGACAGGTGTAGACAATGATTGCTGATATCTATCTAGCATTGCCTCACGATTCACGGAAGTAACGCGAACTATTCAAGACGGCATGAAGCACATGAGACCTTCCGTTATAAGACGTTTAGAACTGGAGAAATTTTACGGGAAGGACTGGCCCGACACCTGTTGGTATTCTGCTGATTTCGTCTGAAACCCATGCTAACATCGTTACGGAATGACATGCTTACCTGGATGGTCAACGTCTCAAAAGGAAAGCAGCAAAGTCTGAAGGACATAACATCCCGCGTACTTATAAGCAAGTTGCCGAGGCTGTTCATACGACGAGCACCGTGCGCATGTTCCTGTCGCTAACTTTATGAACTGCAGTTACTTGCCTCTTCTATGTAGGTGCTGGGTTCCCCTGGCACAAGGCCAGATCAGTAAAATTCTGCTCCACTTGAACACATAGGTGCACGGGGCTTGAAGCTTGGCGTGCGCGTGAGACCGGGTTGACACTTCCATTGGACATGGCGCCACAAGTTACAATTTGAGTTTGATCTGGTCAGTGAATTATTCTTGTGACAGACTCGTACGCCACACAATGCCATATAAGTTCTGACAAGATCCACATGGTGCGCGCGTGAGACCCGAGGCCATAATGCATTGAGGTAATGATTTAACCCGATTTCAGCCTCGCCTAGGGTGCAGAGAACCGTATTTTTGCGGGGATAAACAGATAGGGTGTTCAGTGGAAGAATGACATAAATGGTCGCGTCTGAGCCCAGATCCTTGGTAGAAGAGAAGAGAATCAGTAATGGCACCGTGCATGCCAAGAGGATTGTCTGCGAATGATTTATCGTCGACAAGTTTATTGTGCTAGGGGCTCGTCATCGCCAGAGTGTCTCAACCCGTCTTTGGTTTCCCATAAAACTGAGCTGCGTCAATTTCTCCTATTTTGCTCTCGATCCATTAGTACTATCCCCTGTGCATTTTAACAACCGTATTACTCCAAGCTACATGTCGGACAGTAATATACAGGTAGGCGACGAAGGTCAGCAATCGATGCCTGCCAAGGCATAGTACTCAAATCTGTTTCAGTGTCCTGGATTTGGGGCGGCGGGCATCCCACTGGGAAGGTCGCGGAAATCCAAACATCAGGCAAGCCCGAAATCGAATCGAAAGGCAAGCTCATAAGAACGCGGATGAGCAAAATCCAGCGGTTCGCATCGGGCATAGCGGGGATGGTGTTGTTAAGAGGGCAAGTGAACTGAATAGACTTCGCGGTGGTGGCGAAGGCCCGTCAGCAGGGGAAACGGTTGCGCAAGGAGGTGGTGAAGGTGAAGCAGCGGGAGAGGGAGCCTTGCAAGGAGTCTTCAAAAAGAGCCAGTTGGAGAGACGGCAGTACATGGCGGCGAGGGCGGCATCACTACGGCCGCTGTGGAAGCAGAAGCGGGAGTTGCTGTAGAGGCAGAAGAGCAGCCTGCAGATGAGAAGCCAAAAAGGAGTGGAAAGAGAGGTGCGGGGAGAAAAGCAAACGACTGCCGAGACGCGGAAGAAGCAGAGCGAAGCAGGCAAAAAGGGAGCCGCGGCAAGGAATGCGAAAGCTGGTGAGAGAGGATGGAGAAAGGCGGCGGCAGAAGTTGGCAAAAGCTGAGGATCTGCTTACATAACATTGTTACTCTTGTGTCGATTACATAATCCGGGAGATCCCTGCGTGTCTCAGTGTTTCACTCCTCCAACTGAAATATACCAACAACCAACATGGTGAACGTCTACCTGCGCATCAAAGACCGCCAAGTTCTCGCACTCTCCATTCCCTTCAATGACATCGAAAGGCTCTCCGTCCGTCCTGTCAAGTGGCTTTGATTTGTTACATTTGCCATTTGTGGGGTCCGTGGACATCTCTCTGCGACGCCAAATGGCCCCCCTGTCGACTATGACAGTATCTCCCTTGAGAATATTGCCGAAGCCTACTACTATACTCCTGAGGGTAATATTCACACCGCATATTTGTCACTTATCACTAATATTTTAGTGTACACCCTTATAGGGGATTATCATTTCGTCGACCACAATGCAATGGACGATCAAATCACCTCCTCTGAGCAAACGGCACGTGCTTCACGTTTCTGCTGTAATATCATGGCGCGCGATGGCCCTATGTGTGTCTTCACAGTGACTCTGGGAGATTCAAGCGATGCAGCACACCTACTCCCCAAAAGCAAGGGCGATGAGGTATATATCAGTCCTCATTGTTCCATGTCACCGCTTTGCTAAATGTCCTCCTAGTACATTGCAGTTGTTCTCCAAGATTGTCTCAATTCGTATGACCCCACTCTAGAACCTGGTGATTTAGCCATTAACTCTGTTGAGAATGGGATTTTTTTGAGCAAGACGCTGCATTCGTTCTTCGGGAAGGGGCGCAGCGCTTTCCTAAAGGTACGTAAAGTAGACATAAGTTCCAAAAATTACTGAATCTGGTGATCTCTAGACGCCCAACTTTGCTTTAGAGCCCGCCAACATCCCTAGGGTTGAGGCAGGTCCAATGCCATCCAGTTGCATCACATTGCATCATTTGGAACCAGACCTTACCCACAATCCGATGCGGCAACGTGACACGTGCATGACCGGTACGGCATATCGCCACCATCCACTGTCGTCCTCGATTACATGTATGGTGTTGCTGCCTATCAATGCTGGGGCACTGGACAGGACATCAATGAAGTGATGCAGCAACATTTTGCCGACCACTATAAATCTGTACCTATACCAGCAGCCTCTCCGTACTCAAGTGACGGCTATAGTTCTTCAGAACCTGATGATCCTGATGATTATATACCCAATAGACAACTGAGAGGGAGAAATCACAGCACGAAAATGTCAGATGGAATGCTTTGTGGGATGGACAATGTCCTTGCGCTCTCCATGTTAATCAAGGGAACCACTCCTGAATTGATGGCCGCAGAAAGACAGAGGTGAGAGGAGGTGGAAGAGTTGCATGCAAAGGAGGCTGGTCGAGTGAAAGTGCAGCAGTGGATGGAAAGCTCTCCATGCGTCTCTTAGCTCCAGTCTATTTCCCAGAGGCTGATCATTAAACAGAGATATCAAATTCCAGTCAAATGTGCTTGGTAGTGGTCAAGACATTGGAAGGCCTGCAGTGCCGGAATCCCAGTCAAACGCAGCTTGGGGATCCGGTAGCGATCAAGACATTTCCCTACAGGGCGAGTGTTCAGAGACCAAAAGGGGAAAGTCGGCAGTGCCGGAATTCCAGTCATTTCCCTACTAGGGTCACTGAAAGGGCAGCAATGCTGGCACTTGCCCCTTCCCACACGAGGAAGGAAACCCGTTTAGTTTGACAAAGAGCACACAAAGAGAGGGACTCTTGAGGAATTCAACAGGCACACAGAAAAGTATTGCAACAGGGCATGCGTCACATGACGCCAAATTCAAACTGTTTAAACTTTAGGATTGTTTATCCCCCGCGATGGCCATAGCATATTTTCACGAACCGGAATCCAAGAGGTGTTGTTGTGTTTCCTGTGTTGACCTAAGCTACAAACCAAATGATCAATTGTATATCGTCTAAGTATGAGCCACCTGTTTCATTACAGTAGACAACTCCAGCTTCAGACAATCATTGTAGCGCATTCCTCCTTTCGCGTTTACCGATATACCACGCGCCATTGGGTTTGGACAAGCTTGTCCCAACTGTACTAATAAGTTCTATGGTATGCATACTACTTATTGACAAGGATGAACTTCACCAAGTTGAGACCAAAATCAGGTGGAAAGCTGTGGCTGGGCCACCCAGCCCACGGCTTCTTCAAGTGCAAGCCAAGCCCTGGGCCCTACAGAGCCGTTTGGTAGGGCCTGGCTTGGCTCCGGCTTTGAGGGCTCAGCAGCCGTGGCTTGACAGCTTGGAGCCAGGCTGTGCACAACACTAATTCTGGGAATGTAATTCCGAAAAAACCCATACAGGCCATACCCGCACCTACAGCTTCATTGTTGGATGGGTATGCACCTCAGGCCTTCAAATATAGGCTCCAACTGAAATAATGATGAAGATATCTTATTTCAATACTTCAATACACTGGCAATGGGGATTGACTAGGCCAGCTTAGACCAACTTAGGGCTACTTGGACCGGCTTTTAAAAGCTGGTCTGGCAACCTTCCAAAAGTGGTTTGGTTTTAGCTTATTCCAAGAGCAGTCACGACTTGGAGTCAGTTTGAAGCTGAAGTCATGGCATCACTACTCTAATTAGGCCTGGACAAAGCCATGTCCATCCCCCTCTATTTAGAGGTGTTTGGTGGGTTGATCAGGTGCAGATTTCAGGATCCAAAGTGTTACAGATGATGCCCTCGTCGTGATTCGTTCTAAGTCAACAGTGACAAGCAGAGTCTCGGTCCGCTCCCAGCCACTGGACAAGGATCTAGACACTAAGTCAGATGATGACAAAGGTCTTAGAGAATGATGAGAAAAGAGAGCGCTGAAGTCGATCGTTATTGAGAGCAAAACTTGTCTAAGTTGGAACTAGCATTACTCTACAGTACATGGGTTTGTTGAACATGAATCTATAATGTATTCTCAGTCTCGTGTACTCGGACTGAGTATAACAATGTACCTATAATGTATTCTATGGACGTAAGTAAGTGTGAACATTTTAGTAGGGTAAATGGGGTACTCACCTCAGTCTTGTGTACTCGGACTGAGGTGAGTGAACGATGCTGGGTGGTATTTATACATAGCGGGAGTGGTCAGCTTAACGGAAGAGTCAGAGGTTTATGAAAGGCGCAAAGCAGTATAATGGCGACGTTGATGCTTAACGTATGTTAAGCCGTTCGTCTGCCATTGTTCATTGTGACTTCGTGATGTGTTCACTCCAACACTCCTCCTCATTGCGATGTCACGGTCACTGCTCCTCCTGTCGGTGACTGCGGGTTGAGTAGGCCGAGGAATTTGCGGAGTCGGATGAACTTTTGGCGCTCGAGTGGTTTTGTCAATATGTCCGCAACATTGTCTTGGGTAGATATGTATTGCAACTGGACTTTGTCGTCTTGTACGTTTTCTCGTAGAAAGTGGTATTTGATATCCATGTGTTTGACCCGAGGATGCAGTGTTGGGTCTTCAGATAGGTTTTGCGCAGCGTTGTTGTCGCAGAGTATAACGGTGGCTTGTTGAGGTGGGAAGTTGATCGCTTGTAGGATTTGGCGTATCCAGAGGGTTTCTTTAGCCGCTTTGAAAGCAGCCATGTACTCTGCTTCGCAAGATGATGTGGCTACCGTTTTTTGTTTCCGAACACTCCAAGTGACTGCGCCAGATCCGAGAGTAAAGTTATATCCTCCTATACTGCGCCTGGTATCCAGGCAGTTGGCCCAGTCTGAGTCACTGAAAGAGGTATTGTACTACTCGTATGGCTGCATTCCAGTGGGTGAGCGAGTAACAGTCGAGGAATTGTGATAATTGTTGTATGGCATACATGATGTCGGGACGGGTGCCGATAGCGAGGTAGATGAGTCCGCCAACTATGGATCTGTAGGGTAATTTTGTAAGGTGGTATAGCTCCTCCTCGGACAGGGCAGACAGGTCTGGACGGCTTAACTTGAGGCCAGGGTCCATTGGTGTGGAAACGGGGTTGGCATCAGTTTGGCTGAATTGGGTGATGAGTTTGTCTATGAGAGCAGTTTGGGACAAGGAGATTGTGCGATTAATACGGTCCCAGGAAAGGGCTATGCCAATGCAGAATCGAGCTTCGCCAAGGTCCGATATAGTCCATTTTTCGCGCATTTGGGTTTTGATGAGTTCATTTGCAGTTTTCGAGCTTGAAGCAAGTAGGAAGTCGTCAACATGTACTATGACTATGCTCGTCCCGTCCTTGGTGTGCCGGTAATAGATGCAAAAATCGGCCGCTAGTTGCTTGAACTGCCAGGAGATCATTGCATCGTTCAAAGTTTTGTTCCATACACGTCCACTCTGTTTCATGCCGTATAAGCTGTGTTTGAGGCGCCACACCCATGTTTCCTTTCCAGGCTCCTCGAAGCCCTGTGGTTGCTCCATGTATTGGACTTTGTCTTCCGGGAGGAGACCATACAGGTATGCCGTTTTCACGTCTAACTGTTGTATATCCCAGTCAAGGGTAGCGGCAATATGTAGGATGAGGCGCCACGGCTCCATCTGAGCTGTTGGGGAGGTTGTTTTGGTGTAATCATGGCCATAGATCTGTTCAAAGCCTTTGAAGACATGTCGGATTTTGTATCGAACTGGGGTGCCATTCTCGTCTCGCTTGATACAGAAGACAGGTTTGCCCTTGCAGATCTGCTGGTTTGCGGGAACCTGGTGGCGTGGTACAAGGTCGTAGACATGCATGTCTTTGAGGGATTTGAGCTCTTCGTGATAGGCTGTGAGCCATTTGTCAGCATCAGGTGAGTTTTGTGCATCACTCCATGTGTTGGGTGCATTGTCATCGGCTCCGACACTTAGGATATGGTCTAGCAAGGGTGGCGGCGATTTGTGGAGTGTGGAGACTTTGGACGTGGCAGCTGTATCCAGTCCAAATATTTCAGCGACGTTGACAAAGTCCCAAAATGCTGGATGCTTATCGCTACAAGCTTGGGCAACCCGCTCTGCACTGGCCTAGATTCTTGACGTATCTGGTCAAGTCGTGATAGTTTTGGTTCACTGGAGGTCATTTGTTCAATGCGGCTGGATCGGCGTTGGTCAGTTTCAGTAGTTGGGGTGTGTGTTGGTGTAGTGTCAGTCCCAGCAGTATCATTAGTTGTTGGCTTAGATGTTATGACGGTTGTGTTTGATAAGTCTGGTCGTGTTGTGTTGTCCTCAATTTCTGGGTTTGGTTGTAATATGGTGATCTGTGGGTTTGGGGTGGGAGACTGTTCTGATGAACTGGCAAGGGTTGCTTTTGTTGGTCTATGTCCATGGTGGCTTTCGAGGAATTGAACATGGTAGGAGCTAACAATTTTCTTTGACTGGCGGTGGTAGCAATGGTAAGTTTTTGATTTTGCATCATAGCCTATCAGTACACATTCAATGGAGCATTCATAGATTTTTGGGTTGTGTTTGTTCTGAACTAAAACGAAGGCTCAGCAGCCAATCTCGCACATATAGGAGTAGTCTGGTATCTTTCCGTACCATAATTCATGAGGGGTTTTTCCTTGCAATGCCCGTGTTGTTGTTTTTGCATGCAAATGTGCGGCAGTTAGGTAAAGTTCATCCCACAAGAAAGGTGGTAGGTTGGCATATGTGCGCATGGTGACAGCTTTGCCCATTAGTGTTCTGTGTAGTCATTCGACACGTCCAATGTGGGCGGATGTGTGTGGCGCTGAGAACTCATGGTTGATGCCGCGTGTATTGAGCCAGTTGGCCATTTCATTGGTTTTGAGTTCACCATTGTCGGTGTGGTAAGTGCCAACCTTGAGGCCAGTTTCGTTTTCTCTGGCTAATTCCCAGGTTTTGAGCTGGGGTGATGCTTGGTCTTTCATTTTTAGTGGTATGCTCCAGAGGTGGCTTGAATAGTCATCAATTATGTTCATCATATACAAGTGTCCGTGTAATGATTTTATGTCCATTGGTCCAGATAAGTCTACCCAGACCTTCTCTAACCTCCTCATGGCTCTACTGCCCATGTTGCGCTGTTTGGGGACAGGTGACTTGTTGAGCAGCAATCATATGTCCGTCAGACATAGTTTGTCTCAGTGGTCGTCACTGTCATGAACGATGAGCTCATATGTCCGTTAGACATAGAGTCATACGTCTGTGATGACAAGAGTATTGTATCACTGTCATAGACAGTGACCAGACACCTCTCCAGGTGTTTTGAGTATTGTATCACTGTCAGAGACAGTGACCAAAGACCTCTCCAGGTCTTTACTCTCATAGAGAGGAGATACTCACATGCTGGAAAGCAAGAAAGAGCAACTGAACGTATATTCTCTATCTACAGGTCTTATATACACTTTTAGTGTATGTACATATTTGTGTATAGAACTGTCATTAAATATACGTAAATAAAAGAAAATATAAATGAAAATACCCTCTAAGGGTCAAACCGGTGATAGCCGTGTTGAAGGCTATGCTTAGGGGTATTTGGGGTGAAGGTCGTTCAACACCCCCCCATAATCTGTACAGTCATGTACTGATTAGTAACGATCTTCTCTCAATTCTGCAAGAAAAGATGCGTATATTCTTTCAAAAATCTTCGAAAGAAATGTGTCCAGAGACACCTTCACGTCTCCACCTTTCTTTTAATTGCCAAGCCCAAAAGGCTTTAGGAGGAAATGTCCAAGGATCTCGTCCTTGGAGGGCTTGGTCCATCCACATGGCAACAGCCGGAGTCATTGTGATTAATGGCTGTGGTTTTCTAGAAGGTGTAGGTGGGGTTTGCTCAAATTGGCAGCGAGATGAGCGCTCGCATTCATGTCCAACATTGGAATGTCCTCCAATAGTTAGTATTGATTGTTGTTTTTTACTGCGTGGTTTCTTATTTTTTCCCATAATGATACAGCTGTTCAACAGTCTTTGGGTTTAACTGGAGTAATCTCAACAGTGATAGACTGTTCCCTGTAATGCAGTAAAATGAAGCAGTTTAAGGCCCTACTCCAGGGCCATCAGTAATCAATTTAATGATTCTGATAAACCTAACATTGGTATAAATTTTTGAAATAATATTCGACCAAGATTTTTAGTCAGAATATCTGCAGGATTTTCAGATCCTTTGATGAATCGTAATTCAATCTCTTTATTATCTATGAGTTTTCGTATATGATGATATTTGATATCAATATGTTTGGAACATTTTTCAGTAACGGGATTATTTGCAATAAATAGAGATCCCATATTGTCACCGTATATTGGTGCGATAGTTATGGGAAAATGGATTTCTGTAAGAATAGATCTAATCCATTTGTTCTCTCTTGCACAGTCAGATAAGGCCATATATTCTGCCTCTGTTGACGATAATGCTACCGTTTTTTGTTTCCTAGACGTCCAAGATACTACTCCTCCTGATAAAAGAGTAAAGAATCCAGATGTGGAATGACGATCATTTTTATCTGAAGCCCAATCTGAGTCTGTATAACTCATTAAGCCAGATCTTAATGATCCGTCGTATTTTATGCAGAGATCTATTGATTTGGCTAAATATCTAGCCATTCCTATTGCATTTTTTAGATGATCTGATGACGGATTTGCTGAAAATTGCGACATTTTTATTACAGCAAAACAAATGTCTGGTCTTGTTCCAATCATCAAATATAATAATGAACCAATAACCGATTGATATTGAGATCTAATCGTATGATCTAATATTTGATCATTTTTAATTGGTTCATATCCAGTAGGAAGAGGAGTATTTGTATGAGTAGCGTCACTCATTCCTAGTCTCTGGATTATTTTATGTAAATAGGGTTTTTGATCGATGGTAATGATATTTCCATTTTTCTTTATTTGAAATGATAAGAAATTTTTCGATTGACCATCGATGAGATCTCCTAAATCTTTAGATTCCCATCTATTCATAAACTCCTGCTTTTTACGCAATGTTATGATTTTGTTGGATCCCAAAAACATTGAGTCATCGACATAGATTATCGCTATGACTATATTGGTTCCTTGTTTAAAAATAAATACACCAGCATCTGAATGTATTCGTATGAAGCCCATTTTTTCCATTGACTCGTCTAATGATTTCCACCAAGCTAATGAAGCTTGTTTTAATCCATAAAGTGCACGGTGTAATCGATATACCATGCTTTTCTTGTCTTTATTGATAAAACCTGGTGGTTGTTTCATATATATTTCTTCGTCCAGTTTTCCATATAGGAAAGCAGCAGTCACATCTAGAAATGATATATATAAATTTTCTAGTGCTGCAAGTGCAAGTATGAGACGGCATGTCTCATATCTTACTACTGGTGAGAATATTTCATCGTAGTCAATGCCATCTATTTGGGAAAAACCCTGGGCAACTAGACGAGCTTTTTTACGTCCATCGTCTTTTTGGACATAAACCCATCTACAACCTATAGCCTTTCGACCTTCAGGGAGATGTTGTAGATTTATTATAACGCCTCTTTTAATGAGCATATCCCATTCTTTTTGTTCAGCGTTAATCCAATCTTGTTGTTCACTGACTGGTAAGCGAAATATTTCGTGATGATGTTCAGGTACAGCTGTATTAGCTGTTTCATTGATAGGAATTGCACACGATAATAATTTATTAATCGTGAAACGATCTAATCTCGTTCTTCTATCAATTTTTTCGATTTCGACTGGATCTAAATCTCCATAGACGTTATCTGGTCGATTTACTGATCGTCTGTTTCTAGTTGGTCTAGGAGATGATGGTCTTGAAGGAGCAAATAAATCTTCCTCGACTTCATTTTGATCTTCTGAATCATTGCTTTCAGAATTATCTGAATCATCACTTTTAGAATTGTCTTTTGAACTATCAGATCCCTTTCCTTTGGGAGATATACTAGATTCGTCAGATGAGCTATCATCACTCTCTGATTTCGATGAATCTTCTTCTTCATCTGAGACTGGCCTGATCAATTTAATATCTGTCTTTCCATTGATGATAATTTTGATCATAACAGCACCTACGCCTAGTATCTGTAAAGTTTTACCTTTAGCAGTGGTTTGTACAAACCTTTTATCAATTAGCGATCGATAATATAGAAAGTCATTTTGGTTATGAGTAAAGTGTAATGATGCTCCTGAATCTAGGATCCATGACGACTCATTTTCTTTACATTTCACACAATTATTGCAATGAGAAAAATAATGTATATTTTCGTTATATACATTTATACTACCATATCGCTGTGAAGAGCGTTTAGTAGTTTCTCTATTGACAAATGAATGACTTAACTCGTCACCGAGGCTTACAGCATCATCATCAAATAGAGGATCCATTTGATCGTCAAACGGATCCTTTGGGATGTCGTAATCTTTTTCACCATTATCGAATAATGTTTCTTCCAAAACGTCGTATGGATCTCCCACAGTTGAATAATTAAGATCTATGTTAGATCTTTTGCGTTTGGGAGGTGGTTCAAAAGATAATTCATCCTTTGTGACGGTGTCAAGTATTTTCAACATTTCCGTTGTTGGTGTAACGCCAAGGCGATCAGCGAGGGATCTAGTGTTTATAGATCGTTGCCATGTTCCTTTTCCATATTTCGACTGACCCGTGAATCGGGTAGCTGATGGATGCATGCGAGCTTGTACATTTCTAGCCACAGTAGAAAGAGCTGGAGATATGATCTCGACAGCATTCTGCTCCTGATCAGATTCAGGAGGAACGTCTGCTTCTTGGGCGCGTTTCTTTCCCTTGCCTCTAAAGCCCTTGCGAGAGCGAGGTCTTTGATTTTTGGATTCGTCAGAACCCTGACGCTGGTTATCGTCATCCTTTTTCTGATTGTTCCACGACGCATCTTTCTCCTTCCTTTTAACTCCGCTGATTTTATTCGCTTTATCCCTCGAATTATACTGTTGCTTCATAGCATATCCCCTTCGATATTCTCCGATGATGGAATCAGAGATCGTCTCGAAAGTGAATTTATCTGTTCCGTATAGTTGGAACATTGCTGTGGAAACGGCGGTCCACTCTTTCGGAAGAGCGGCTGCAAGTATAAGAGCTTGCATAAAGTCAGGAATGTCGACTTTGTCTTCTCTGAGCTGCGAAAAATACGAGCCTAGTCTTTCAATCTCAGGAACAGGGGTCTTTTCCTGAAAGTTGAAATTTGACCGCTTTTTGAAATCGTTCAAAAATGAGCGCTGGGGTCGTCTTTTTGTAGCTATTCTCTAGCGTTGTCCATGCTTTGAGAAGTTCGTCTTCTGAAGCTATATGTCGCCTAATCGAATCTGATACTTTAAGACGTAAAGCACCAAGACCAGAGTCGTTGAGTTTTTGCCATTCTCGAAGATCTTTTTTATATTCGGTGGCGGCAGCAGCAGTAAGTGTAGCGGTGGCAGCGTCGGCAGGAGGAGATGGTTTCGGAAATGATTGATTAATGATCGCCCAAGATCCAATGTGGAGAAGATAGGATTTCATCCTTTCTGACCAAACACGGTAGTCGATACCAGAGAAGATATTGATGGAGTCAATGCCAGTGGAAGTTTTGGAGGACGACATATTGTATGATATCTTTATCTATGAAACGTGTTTTATTAGCGTCTTGTTTCATAAAAAATAATTTTTTGAAAAATGTGAAAATTTTTCATCGTCGTTGATCATGTCCTTGAGACATGTTTTGTCATCGTTGATAACAATGACGGGCTTATCGGGGCCCATAACCTGTTGAGCAGCAATCATATGTCCGTCAGACATAGTTTGTCTCAGTGGTCGTCACTGTCATGAACGATGAGCTCATATGTCCGTTAGACATAGAGTCATACGTCTGTGATGACAAGAGTATTGTATCACTGTCATAGACAGTGACCAGACACCTCTCCAGGTGTTTTGAGTATTGTATCACTGTCAGAGACAGTGACCAAAGACCTCTCCAGGTCTTTACTCTCATAGAGAGGAGATACTCACATGCTGGAAAGCAAGAAAGAGCAACTGAACGTATATTCTCTATCTACAGGTCTTATATACACTTTTAGTGTATGTACATATTTGTGTATAGAACTGTAATTAAATATACGTAAATAAAAGAAAATATAAATGAAAATACCCTCTAAGGGTCAAACCGGTGATAGCCATGTTGAAGGCTATGCTTAGGGGTATTTGGGGTGAAGGTCGTTCAACATGACTTTGTCTGTTTACCAAGGATACATGAGTCGCATTTGGGAGGGGTATGGTTTGTAATTGATGGCACACCACTTATCATGCCATTTCGGATCATATCAATGATTGATTGGTAGTTTGTGTGTCCCAGGCGATGGTGCCACGTCTCCAGGGTTGGCGTGTGCGTTGCTGTGTAGGCGTGCTCGATTTGGGTGTTGTTTAGGTCTAAAGCATATAGGTTTTTTCCAGTGAGTTTGCCTCGCATGATGATGGCTTTTGAAGTGTTATCGGTGATCCAGCAGCCATCTTTTTCGTTTCCAAATGTTATTTGAACATTTGATGTGCATGTAATGCGGCTGACTGATATCAAGCGAACAGTGGATGTGGGAATATAGAGTGTGTCTTTCAATGTTAAGCTGATTTGGTCTGTGATCATCAGTTTGATGTCGCCAATACCAGTAGCGCTTATCGTTGAGCCTCCTACACCTTTTACAGTGCGTGTTCCCTCGGGGATGGTTTTTAGCTGTATGAAGTCGCTTTTGTCAGGAGATATGTGGACTGTGGCTCCGGAGTCACAGTAGAATGGATAGCTTGTCAGAGGGAGTGTTGGCTTGTCGGTTGATTGATGGTGTGATACTGATAGTGCGAATGACTGTTTTGATAAATTATTGACAGCCCAGTTGACTGATGCTCTTGGCTCCTCCTCAGCAGCGAGCCATCCATCGTATTTGGTAACCTCAAGGGTGGTAGGTATATCAGCTGGATCCGTGGAAGCGAGGCCAGCAAAACTGGTGTTGGAGCATTGTGGAGCGTTGGCTGGATCAATCTCTAGCATATAAGCTTTGCCTGAATTAGGGTCAATGACACAGAATTTCTTTTTGTCATTTGTTGTAGTCCCTTTGTAACGTTTTGCCTCCCATGCGTCTCGTGCTGCTGTTTGACTTTCATCAATTGTTTTTCCAGCCATCCCTCCTCCAGACGAGATGCAGTATTCTGCAGTATGTCCCATCTTTTTGCAGTTGCTACAAGTAGGGCGAGGACGGCCTGATTTTGCAGTGAGTGCAATGGATGTGGAGAGAACAGGGCTTTTGGCAGCATCGCGAAGTCGTTGTTCATTCTCAAGGAGGCGTAAAATGTCTGCAGGTTTGTATGGTTTGTCTTCTGTGGCCATGGAAAGGTTGTGGTTGACGACGCTCTGTAGGTGGGGAAACGAGTCCATTCCTTGGAGGAAAACTAGGGAGGTAATGACGTTGCAAGTTATGTTACCAGCTGCAAATGCCCTGGTAATAAGGTCGTCCATAGCGGCAGCAGTTTCAGGCAAGGGCATGTCACTGGAAAATGCCATTTTAAGAGCTTGTGTAAGTAGCTGTAGTTGGCGGACTGGACCCTCTTTCTCGTGTCTGGTTTTTAATGTGTTCCAGCATTCTTTTGCTGAGGTTGTGGCTTTGACATGGTCTCGCTTGCGAGAATCAATGTACTGGAGGATGAAGCCACAAGCAAGTCTATCGTTTGCTTTCCAGTTTGCGTGGGCGTGAGGTTCGGTTGCTGCATTTGGTTGCGAGAGTGACCCTTCGATGTATTCATCGAGGCCGTTCAGTGTGAGGGAAATTAGAATGTCAGAATTCCATGTTGTCCAGTTTGATTTAAGTTGATCTAGTTTCTCGCCTTGGAAAGTTGTGTGGAGGCTTAGCCTCGGTACAGATGGTTTAAGGGTGTCGGCGTCAGAGGCTGAGGGAGGGGTAGGATTGGTAGCCATAGTTTTGTGGCTTAATGTTTCTTTCAAAGATTCTGTTGTTCAATGTTGAAGTTAGATTTCGACAGAGTGGCCCATAACCTGTTGAACGTGAATCTATAATGTATTCTCAGTCTCGTGTACTCGGACTGAGTATAACAATGTACCTATAATGTATTCTACGGACGTAAGTAAGTGTGAACATTTTAGTAGGGTAAATGGGGTACTCACCTCAGTCTCGTGTACTCGGACTGAGGTGAGTGAACAATGCTGGGTGGTATTTATACATAGCGGGAGTGGTCAGCTTAACGGAAGAGTCAGAGGTTTATGAAAGGCGCAAAGCAGTATAATGGCGACGTTGACGCTTAACGTATGTTAAGCCATTCGTCTGCCATTGTTCATTGTGACTTCGTGATGCATTCACTCCAACAGGGTTTATATATGTTTAGAGAACAAAAGAAACTATAAAAGGAATGAAGCGATGACTACCTGAGAAAGGAAATGCGAAGGTAGCTATGAAAGGAGATAGCATCCAGGCTGTACGATGCGCAGTTTTGAGGAGAAATGATAAGTATGAAACAGTCCGCTGAGACAAGAGGACGAAACGAAAGGGAAACTGTAACATTACCCCCTTTGTATGCGAGAAGTCACCAACTTCTACCATGCAGATGTCCATGCGTGATCTTGCCGTGACTCGAGCCAGGTGATGACGTTGCCCAGGTCTGCTGCTGCCGTTTCAGCCCGCCATTGGAGACTTTGAACTGCTAGTTGTAATTGTTTTGCCTGTGCTAGCATTGAATCTCTCTCTTCAAGAGTAAGGGAATGGGGGTCGGCAGTGATGGTGAGTCCTGTGACGAAGTCTAACGGTTCAGAGAACTGGGCATAAAGAATGAGTATTTCAGCGAGGCGGTCGCTGATGTTGGAGGGAATCATACATCACGACAACCGCTTTGGGTCGCTTACCGCGCCCCGCCTCTCTTCATCTGCTTAACACCCCCCCAATGGCACCTTTCACCAGCTTCACCGTAGAACAATGAGCCTCGCCGATTATAGCTTGTCAAGCTGTCCCTGTCCCTACGTATAAATACAGACTTTTAGGCACCTTTTCACCTCAGTCCATCGTACACGAGACTGAGGTGAGTATCATACAATTCATATTGTTTCTTCACTAACTCATGTATATAGTCTATCTTTAGGTACATACAATCAATACAGTCCATCGTACACGAGACTGAGTCTATCTTTAGGGTTCTTATTCAACAGGTTATGGGCCTTATCTGTCGATTTTAAAGAAACCGACGTTGAAAGAACCCCCTACTACTGCGCACTGACGCTACAACTATGGCTACCCCAGGAGCAAACCCATCTTCAAACTCTGACGCAGATGCGTTAAAACCTTCCGTCCCTCGCCTCAGCATCCATACGACGTTCCAGGGCGAGAAACTAGACCGATTAAAATCCAACTGGACAACATGGAATGCTGATGTTCTCATCGCATTAACTTTAAACGGGCTCGATGAATATGTCGAAGGTACCCTTCCCCAACCACCCACCACTTCAGAGCCACGGGCCCACTTAAATTGGAAGGCTAACGACAGGCTTGCTCGCGGCTTCGTCCTTCAATATATTGACTCCCGTGAAAGGGACCTAGTCAAAGACACAAAAAGTGCAAAAGCTTGTTGGGATACCCTAAAAATGCGACATGAGAAAGAAGGACCAGTCCGACAACTACAGTTACTTACCGAAGCACTAAAAATGTCTTTTTCCTCCACCAAATCCCTACCCGAGACCGCTGCCGACATGCATAACCTTGTAAAACGTGCCTTCGCTGCTGGTGAACTAACCTGCGACATTGTCACATCACTCGTCTTCCTCCACGGCATGGAGTCCTTCCCCCACCTCCAGAGCCTTGTCAATCACAACCTATCCATGGCAACCGTCGAAAAGCCTTACTCACCCGGTGATATCATGCGCCTACTGGAAAATGAGCAGCGCCTCCATGATTCTGGAAGAAGCACCACCTCTACATCCACCGCTCTCATTGCCCGCCCTACCCGGTCACTCCCTACATGCAGCAACTGCAAGAAAGCTGGACATACCGCTGACTACTGTATTTCGCCTGGAGGAGGAATGGCCGGAAAAACAATAGAGGAAAGCAAGAAAGCCCGACGAGATGCACGTGATGCCAAATGGCAGAACAAAGGAAAACCTACAGACAATAAGAAGAAGTTTCGAGCCATTGACCCGGATACAGGCAAAGCCTTCTACCTGGAAATAGATTCAACCGCTGACATCAATCCATCAACACCCAATCCCAAAACCAGCTTTGCCGGCCTTGCCTCCGACTCCATCGATAAAACCATGACCTCCCTTGACTCCATCGAATACGATGGCTGGCTTGCTGATGAGGAGGAGTCTAAGACATCAGTTGACTGGAACAGTATGAGCACAAACACACCAGATATTGTGGCTCTGTCCGAATCAATTCATCAGCCAAGCAAAAGTTTATCCCTAGAAACACACCCATTTTATTGCGACACAGGCGCTACAGTACATATCTCGCCAGACAAAAATGATTTTACCAACCTAAGACCCGTCCCTGGAACTAGGACAGTAAAAGGCATTGGAGGATCAACGATAAAAGCTATCGGCATTGGCGACATCAACTTAACTATTGAGCACAACACCCACCTGGTACTAAAAGACGCTTTATACATCCCCACATCAACTGTTCGCCTTATCTCTGTTAGCGCTGTCACACGCGACTCACAAATATGGATCACTTTCGGTGATGCAACTGATGGTTGCTGGATCACAGCAAAATCATCTAAAAACATAATTGCCCGAGGAAAATTGACTTCCAAAAATTTATACGCTCTTCAGCTTCACCATGCCAAAATAGACCATGCTTATTCAGTGCTACATACGCCCAACCTAGAAACATGGCACCGTCGTCTCGGTCATGCAAACTATCAAGCAATACTCGACATGCTCCGAAATGGAACAATCACCGGTGCGACCTCCACTCCCATCCGTATTCCACCCAAATGTGACTCCTGTGTTATTGGCAAACAGACAAAAAACCCTGTTCCAAAGAAGCGCAGTGAGCACAGTAGGGCAATGAGACGGTTGGAAAGGGTCTGGGTAGACTTATGTGGACCAATGGATGTACCGTCACAACACGGCAATAATTACATTATGAATATCATCGACGATTATTCTGGCCATGCTTGGAGCATCCCTCTCAAGACAAAGGATCAAGCCTTCCCAGAACTAAAAGCATGGGAAATAGCACGCGAGAATGAGACCGGCACCAAAGTTGGCACATACCGGACTGACAATGGCGAGCTTAAAACCAACGAAATGGCAATATGGCTCAAAAACCGTGGAATTAACCACGAATTCTCTGCCCCATACGCATCAGCCCACATAGGACGAGTTGAACGGTTGCACCGAACGCTGATGGGAAAAGCCGTTACAATGCGCATTTACGCAAACCTTCCACCCTTCCTCTGGGATGAACTCTACCTTACAGCAACTCATCTACATGCAAAGACTGCCACTACCACACTTCGAGGAAAAACCCCACATGAGCTGTGGTACGGCAAAACCCCAGATTACTCCTACCTACGCGAAATTGGATGCCGAGCATTCGTACTTATCCAAAACAGACACAACCCAAAAATCTATGAACGGTCCCTTGAATGCGTACTCATCGGCTATGATGCAAAATCCAAGACCTATCGCTGCTACCATCGTGCAACAAGGAAAGTCATAAGCTCCTACCACGTCCAGTTCCTCGAAAGCCACCACGGACACACGCCAACAAGCACCAAAGCTCCTACACCACCCCAAACATCGGTAATCCCTACCCAAAGTCCTACAACTATCACTGTGTCAGCATGCCCAACACCAGACTCTGACGACGAAGTCATACCCATTCCATCGCCAGCCAACACCATCAACACCACAACATCAAATGCACCCGACACTCAACCTCAGTTACCAGCAAGAATCCCTCCTAGTAACGATGCTACCCAGCCACGGCCTCCTGCAGCAGTCATCAACAATCCACAGCGCCGCTCCAGTCGCATAGAAGAAACCCTTCACAATCCGGCCCCACTATCCCGCTTCCAACAAGTCCTCCAAGAGTCAAAACTCAGTGCTGACCGTGTCACACAAGCACGAAATGAAAAGCGCCCTGCCTTTTGGGACTTCGTCAACTTTGCTGACATCTTCGAAGACGAGGCCAAACTCACCAAACTCCTTGCATCCCATCCTGACCTCTGCTTTCATCTTGACGAGAACTATATCAATGATACACCAAACACCTGGGCTGAGGCCCAACGCTCACCTGATGCCGACAAATGGTTGACCGCTTATAATGAAGAACTGAAATCACTGAAGGAGATGGACGTCTATGACCTCATACCTCGCAACCAAGTTCCTGCCACCCAAAAAATCCGAAAAGGAAAGCCTGTCTTCCGTATCAAACGCGATGAGACTGGCACCCCTATCCGTTACAAAATCCGCCACGTTTTCAAAGGTTTCGAACAAATTTACGGGAGAGACTACACCAAGACCACTTCCCCCACCGCTCGTATGGAATCCTGGCGCCTTATTTTACACATTGCCGCCACCCTGGATTGGGACATCCAACAGGTCGACGTAAAAACAGCTTACCTATATGGCCTTCTCCCCAGCGACGAGATTCAATACATGGAACAACCCCAGGGTTTCGAGGAGCCTGGCAAAGAGACATGGGTCTGGTGCCTCAAACGAAGCTTGTATGGGATGAAACAAAGTGGCCGCGTTTGGAATCAAACCCTAAATGACGCGATGGTCTCCTGGAAATTCAAACGGCTGTCAGCTGAGTACTGTATCTACTACCGACGGACAGAGAAAGGTACCAGCATAGTCATCGTCCATGTCGATGACTTCCTACTCGCCTCTGACTCCAAAGCCTCCAATGACCTTATAAAAACCCAGATGCGCGAACGTTGGACCATAACTGATTTAGGCGAAACACGGTTCTGTGTTGGAATATCCATCTCCCACAACCGCACCCACCGTACCATCTCCCTATCACAAACGGCACTCATCGACAAGCTGACCGCCCAATTTGGCCAAACTGATGCCAACCCTATATCTGTCCCTATGGACCCTGGCCTTAAACTCAGTCGCCCAGACCTCTCCGCTCTGTCCGAGGAGGAGCGACATTACCTATCACAACTACCGTACAGGTCTATTGTCGGTGGTCTCATTTACCTTGCAATCGGTACCCGTCCTGACATTATGTACGCCGTCCAACAACTGTCACAATTCCTTGACTGCTACGCATTGACTCACTGGCATGCCGCTGTACGTGTAGTACGATATCTCAAAGGCACCAGGCTACTCCGACTCACACTAGGAGGAAAGAACGACATCAACTTACTTGGCTACACCGACTCGGATTGGGCCAACTGCCCAGACACCAGACGAAGCATAGGCGGCTACACCTTCACCCTTGGATCCGGAGCAGTCACCTGGAGCATAAGGAAACAAAAAACCGTTGCTGCGTCATCATGCGAAGCGGAATACATGGCCGCATTCGAAGCCGCCAAAGAAGCTCTCTGGATCAGACAACTACTCACCGCAATCAACTTCCCCGCAAAAACTGCAACCACCATACTATGTGACAATAACGCCACGCGAAGCCTATCAGAAGATCCCACTCTACACCCACGAGTAAAACATATGGACATCAAATACCACCTCTTGCGAGAATCCGTCGAAAACAGCAATGTCAAACTACTATACATCCACACCAACGACAACATCGCCGACATCCTCACGAAACCTCTCGAACGCCAGAAATTTATCCGACTCCGAAATTTCCTCGGCCTGTGCGACGCACCGCAATAGACGAAAGGAGGAGTTGTCGCGCTGAGGAGGAGTGTTGGAGGGAATCATACATCACGACAACCGCTTTGGGTCGCTTACCGCGCCCCGCCTCTCTTCATCTGCTTAACACCCCCCCAATGGCACCTTTCACCAGCTTCACCGTAGAACAATGAGCCTCGCCGATTATAGCTTGTCAAGCTGTCCCTGTCCCTACGTATAAATACAGACTTTTAGGCACCTTTTCACCTCAGTCCATCGTACACGAGACTGAGGTGAGTATCATACAATTCATATTGTTTCTTCACTAACTCATGTATATAGTCTATCTTTAGGTACATACAATCAATACAGTCCATCGTACACGAGACTGAGTCTATCTTTAGGGTTCTTATTCAACAGCTGACATTTTGAAGCATCGCGTTGCAAGGGCGGACGATGATGGGAGGCGTAGTGATGGCGGCAGTAGGTTCGATAAGTTCTGCAGGGTGTTCGTGCAGCTCGGGGAGGTTGGCGAAATCGAAGTCATCGTGGTCTCGACAAAGACCTCGAGGGGAAAGTCATGGGCGGCGGCAATGAAGGGCGACAACAAATTAACTGGTTCGATATAGTAGTGGCCACATGTGGTGACCAACAAGGTGAAGGCGAGGGCGACGAAGTAGGCGATGATGGTGAAGAAGGACATTGTGCAAGTGTATGAAGTTGGGGATCTAACACTGCCAGAGGCATCCTTTTATGGTCAATTGAACACTTCTTCATCCCAATTGACAGTTCAGAGTTCTCCATCCGGGGACCGATAAGTAAATGTGGATGCTCTGATGCTGGGAACATATTCGAGTTCTTCATCAGATTCTTCTGATTTGCTTAGCTTGTTCCTGGTTGTGGTAGAAACCTCGTTCTCAGAATCAGATTCTGTTTCAGGGTTAATGTCCTGTGGTGCAATACTTTCGGGTGAATTGGGTATAGTGGGCCCGCCTGTGCTGTCAAATGCATCTAAGAAATCGAGGCTCTCAAGTACTCTGTTGAGGTTTGAGATTGTGTCTGGGAGTTGTCGAGCAGCGGCCCATCTACAAATTTCCATTTCCTTGCTAGCATTTCCTAGTCATTCAGCAAAATCGAACAGTATAGGATCTTCCCGGCGGAGGGCTGCTTTGGCGTATACATCGTTGGTGTGGTTTAAAGGTCTATTGGGCGACAGGAGGTAGGGTGACATTGCGTCTGGATAGTATGGTAATTCTTCCGGATCGAACGTAAGATCCATATATTTTGGAAGGTAGTGTAATCGGGCATTGAATGGGATTTCAACATGTCCCTGTGGGTGCGTCGCATGTCTGTTAGAAAGTCTGGGAGTCTTGTAAGCAATTAATTGGGTTGCTAGGGTTCGAATGAAGTTGACTAATCGAGGTGGTTCTAAAGGGTTGATCAGAGGATGAGGAATGGGAAATGTAATGATTCGTCCTTTGAAGCTTTCGTATGGTTTCGGAGAATATCGTCCTCGAGTGGGGCAATATTTCTTAGTGTATCAGATGTTTTGTTTGAGAGTTTGGCGGTTGCAATAACGGGACATGGGGTTTTACAATTGTCATCTGAGTTTATATGCTTGCAAAACGTCTGCAGCATTGCTTAGATTGCGCTCAGGTTCCCAGGAGTTGTCATTCGGACCATATCCTTTCCATTTGACCAAATATTGATGTCCTGCTCCGTGTTTTTGATGTGTGAGAATCGCTTCCACCTCAAATTCTTCTTGTCCGTTTACAAGATCAGGGGGTGGAGTAGTATAATTTGGTCCATGTGTTTCAGTTTCTCTATATGGCATAAGGAGTGACATGTGAAAGACTGGGTGAATGCGCCATTGTTTTGGTAACTTGAGCCTATATGTTACTGGTCCTAGGACTTGTTCGACTACAAAGGGTCCTTCTTGTTTGGGCGCCAGTTTCCTAGATTGATATGGTATATTGAGGTTTCTATTTTCGAGCCATACTTTATCTCCTTGTACAAATTTGATTGCTTTGTCCCTGACTCATCGCACAACCATCTGCCTTGCTAGTTCGTGTGCGGCTAGCGCTTCTCCTCTAGCTTTTCATAATAGCTGTAGGTGTTCCTCAGCAGCAGGTGTTGTCATTTTTTGTACAGCGGTTGGTAATGCAACGGGATTTGTTCCATACATGAGTTGAAACGGGGAGGCTCTAACTGAGTCATGATGTCGATTGTTATGAGCAAATTCGGCAATTGGGGAGTAGTTGTTTCCATCTATGGGGTTTGTTTGCGCAAAATATTCAAAGGTATACTTCCAGTTCTTGATTAACGTGTTCTGTTTCTCCATCAGTTTGTGGGTGATAGGCTGTGCTCATTCTGTGATCAATCCCTAGCATCTTTCTGATTTCCTGGAAGACTTTAGCCAAAAATTGTGGTCCTCAATCCGAGATGAGTATATCGGGTAGTCCAAAGTGTTTGAATATCTCTGAAATGTAAAGATTGGCTGTTCCTAATGCGTCAATGGTTTTCTTGCAAGGAGTAAGGATTACCCCCCTTTGTAAGACCATGGTCCACTGTGACCAGAATCAAATCATATCCGTCTGCGATAGGAAGATCTGTAATGAAATCTAGTGTGACCTGCTGAAATGGGCGAGTTGCTTTGGATCCAATGGGTAGAAGAGCCGGAGTGTTTGGATCAGTATTCACTTTCATCTGTTGGCAGGTAGCGCAACCTGTAATCCATTCTTTGACATGTTTATACATTCCTGGCCACCAGTAGTCGTGTTGGAGAAGTTCAAGAGTTTTCATGCGTCCTGGGTGTCCAGAGGTGAGCGATTCATGAACTGTCTTGACGATCTGCATCCTGAGTATTCCGTTATCCGGGATGTATGCTCTATCAATGTATCGAATGATTCCATCAACAAACGCCCAGTCCTGGAGTTTGGATTTAATCAGTGGAGCGCGTTGAGTTTCAATTACTTCAATAATTGTTCGTCCAAAGCTGTCGAGTGACGTAGTGTTCTTAATTTCTTGGGCAAGGTCTGTGGCTATGAGATGAATGAACTTGTTGTCTGGTAACATTGTCACATCGTCTTGAGCATCTTCACCTTTCATGTGATCCGGTGATGAGCAGTCACTGGCTGTGACTGTGTAGAAGATCCGCTTCCGATCCGCTCTTTCCTGCGCTTTTCCGCACTTTGCGATCCACTTCCGATCTGCGCTTTCCGCTCTCTTTCCGCTCTTTCCTGCGCTTTTCCGCACTTTGCGATCCGCTTCCGATCCGCTCTATCCGCTCTTTCCCGCGCTACAGGAATGCAAGTCCGCTCTCTGCACAGCCACTTCCTCAATAGGCAACTCTGCTTTCCAGGGCTCGCAATCGAGATCCAAACCCACAATCAAGGGATAAAGGCAAATCCCATCCAGAACAAAGGAAGGAAAACTTCACGGAAAATCGTCGATCATCAATATCAAGCCCGGATTTGTACAGGAGGTGAAAATATCACAGAGTCCCTTCATACTGATAGAGCCAAAAATGTATATAAAGCCTTGTAGTTATCTTGTCAAAAAAATATACCATCCTACTCCCAATATCATATATAACACATAATCTCACTCCCATGCAATAAGCTCTTTTTCCGTTGCGCGCGCACTCTCGCTCTCTTGTCACACTCGTTTCACACCCTACCACACGCCGTCCGCTATACGACGTTGTCACATCACACGCCATCGCCACTGCGTTCACTCGTGGTCTGTCATGTCACGTCACAACCGCACTTCGCATTTCCGCACCGTGCGCGCTCTGTCACTAGGTCACGCATCACAGCCGCACTACCGCGCACGTTTCGTCACTAGGTCACAGGTCACACACAAGTGCGAGCAGCCCTCTGGTTGGCAACGTCGGGACTCTTCAACTAGCTCACACAAAACCCCCCTGTCTACACAGCTGCCTTAGCAGTGTAGAGTCTTATTATATTGGCTGCCCCAGTGAGGCTAACTGAAGAATTTCTCCATCCAATCCACCAGAGTCACTGCCACGCTACAACAACAAAGCGATGTTCCCCAATTCCGCACCCGTTTTCAGTATGCCTGTTAGCAATGACTGTTGCGCACCGAAGTTCAACCCTCGAGCGGTTCTGGATTATTTCCGACAGCTAGAGGACATGATGGAGCGGTCACATGTCAGTGACGAAATAATGATGAAGATGTACGCAAATCGTTACCTACCACTCGAGGCCCGAAGACTAGTGTATGACATTCCGCAATGGGACGATGACTTCTGCTATGCGGATTTCAGACAAGCGATTATACAGGTATACGAGGACGAGCAGTCCACTCAGACATCAGAAGTCACAGCTTCCATAACTGCGACACCACTTGCGGAACAGGAGATGGCACCGCGGGAAAAATCTGAAACATCGCCCAATCGCGCGACGCACCTCAGCAGCACTTATGAAATTGGTCACGGAGCTTTGGAATGGTCAGCGGAAGAGGACGCAATTGCGAAAGAAGTAGGAAGAATACAGCGGAAGCTTTTGGCACTGCGGAAACAGCAAGGGCTTGCACGCATCAGGTTTGCAGTTGCGCCCACAATCGCAGTCATCTCCGCACTTGGAACATCGGTAATGGGGGTAATAGCGCAACTATCTAGCATTGATCCTGCAGTCGCAAGTTCAATTTTGAGCAAGGAAGCTGCGGAATACATGGCGGAAAACCTCGACGAACTCGTAGTGAACGCTGCACCCGTAACCGCAACCTTCGTATCTGAGGCAGTAACCAACGGATGTACTTCCATTGTGCTCGGTGATTTCATGAACAGCTTCGTGGTCAACGACCCTCGCTATTCCACTTCTACTCGCAAAACAGCGTCACGCGCGGCCCCCACCGTTCCCATGTCCACAAGTCCCTCCTCGGATTCGCAACAGAGCACCGCAGAGTCAGTTACGTTCAGCGCCTCTAAGCGCAGTTCTGACACCGGCGAAAACTTTCCCGCTCCCGCATCTCACATTCTCGCGCACCAGCTTTCGTCAAATCCACTATGGGTCCTGCCCGCATCATCGCATATCCACACGTCGACCTTGCTCGCGGTTCGTACAGTCCGAGTCACGCCCGAAACCACTCCAAATCCGCGCAACGTTGGATTCAGATCCGAGCCTGCTACTCGCAATTGCGCCAAAGACACCACACTCGCCCCGCTTGCGTCATATGCGACAAGCGCAGCCACTAATGTCAAAATAACCGCGCGCCGGATTTCATCAGATCCGCCAAGTTTTGCACCGGACCTGCTTCCGCCACCCTCGTCAAATCCGCTCTCATCACGGCCAACGTATACGCACCGAACATCAGCTACAGCCCCAGATTCGCACATACCACCACCAAGCCAATCCGCTACAGTTCTGCACGGCGACGCAATCCCATCCAACGACAGTCTATCAGCGATCATATGCCCCAACGCCCTCGGATCCGTCGCACGAACGACATTAGCGACTAGCACAGCCACCAATGCCGAATCGTCCGCTATATGGCTACCAAGCCCTCACCAATCGCTCGCGACAGCCGCAGCATCGAACGCGACATCGCCAGGTCAACTAACCGTCACGCCACAAACTGCGCCATTTCCGTCCGACGATGATCAAACTGCTCCCGCTACCCGCTCTCGCGCAAACGACGTTGAATATATACTACGCACGTCATATGCGACCAGCGCAGCTACCGATGGCAAAATAACCGCGCACCGGATTTTGTCAGATCCGCTTAGTCTTCCCCATCCGCCCTCGCGTCCGTCACCTATGCGAACAGGTCCGCACTACACCGCTCCAATTACATCCGACGCAACCAGTGCAACCACCAGTGTCAAATCGGTCACGCACCAGATTCCGCCATATCCGCCAAGGTTCCTGCCCATTCGTCCCGATCCGCATTCGCCTCCTTCACTCACGGCGCATCCGCTCTCGTCACGGCTAACAAGTCCGCACCACACCACAACAGTTCCGCACGACGCGGCGGTCCAATCCGATAGCCGTAAATCCGCACCCGCTACTCGCTCTCGCACCAATGATGCCATTCCACTCGCTTCCTCAGCCACCGACACTTCAGTCAAGGCTCGACCGCCGCCTATTTCGCCCATTTTGTCACTGTCAAGTTCTATGTCAAATTGTTCAAATTCTCCAAATACATCGTCTCAAGCAAGTCCTACGTCAAAGTCAACAAGTCGCGCAAGTTCAAGAACACCGTCGCAAGTTTATTTTAAGTCAACGCATTCGTCTCCGCAGCGCCCATCGATAAAGCAAGAAGGATCAAGTTCCAACGTACGTTCGCCCTCGCCCCCAGTAATTTCCCGCCGCTCCGTGTCCCCGACAATCGCGTTTGATGAAAATTGGAAGTATGGAAGAGATGACGAAAGAGAGAATAGCGGAGAAGTGAAAGGGAGTATAGATGATGAAGACAGCGTGCACCGACGAGCACCGGATCCGGAGCCTCCACCCGTCGACAAGTGCGACTATCAAAGTCTAGCGACACTCGTCGCAACACTAGGCGATTTCATCCGTCGCCAGTTGTAAGCTACAGCCATCGAAAGCGCTGAAAAGACTCGACCCGTTTCCCTTCGCTCAGTCAACCCTATAACCGTTCCCCGACTCCCGCCGCTATCCATCAACCGCAATATCAGCCTTCAACATTACCTTTTCCTACGTCTCGGTTACCAACGCCCACGATCGCCACCGGTCTCATAACGCCAATTCCGCTATACACCAGTCAAATGTCAACACTGTCCGATCCCAAACGACAGCCGCTGTCAGCCCAACCGCTCAGTCGCGAAACAACAGCCCACGTCTACCTCGCCACGGCCGCCGTACCTCAACCATCATGTCGCCGAGATGCGTCCACGCTGTCAGCCACACCGTCCATTCCCAAGACGATCCCCACCGACGTTTACTCCTTCACACCACCGTGGGACTGCCCTCGCAGCAACACGCATCCTATTGCATCCGCAATCAACTGCGGAATGTCACGCAAAGCCCGTCTTCCGTGCTCCATGGCTGTTTACCGTCAAGCACAACATCCGCAATCGACGTCCGCAGCCCATTCCATGACCACTCTACGGCGCACCATCGCAGTACCCTCGCCAAGACCCCATTTTGCGACACTCATAGCCCGTCGCACACCCACTTTGCGATGATCAGTAGAAATACACCCGCAACGCACCTTGTCGACGTATCTCATTTCAAGAAATCTGCTCTTATTCCACGAAGGACTCCAATAGACGGACCAGCTTCATGTTCAAGCACAACGTGCATATTTGCACCACCCAGCAGCTGGGCTCCGCGGTTTGCAACAATTCAACGAACTCCGCAGCTTTGTTAAACACCCTTCACCACATGTTCTGCACCCGTGCCTCCTACCCTCGACATCCGACGCCACATGGCCCACAGATCAGATGAGAGAAGCAGTTGACCGAGGGCGGTCAATTTTTCAAGTACCGGGGAGATGATGAGCAGTCACTGGCTGTGACTGTGTAGAAGATCCGCTTCCGATCCGCTCTTTCCTGCGCTTTTCCGCACTTTGCGATCCACTTCCGATCTGCGCTTTCCGCTCTCTTTCCGCTCTTTCCTGCGCTTTTCCGCACTTTGCGATCCGCTTCCGATCCGCTCTATCCGCTCTTTCCCGCGCTACAGGAATGCAAGTCCGCTCTCTGCACAGCCACTTCCTCAATAGGCAACTCTGCTTTCCAGGGCTCGCAATCGAGATCCAAACCCACAATCAAGGGATAAAGGCAAATCCCCATCCAGAACAAAGGAAGGAAAACTTCACGGAAAATCGTCGATCATCAATATCAAGCCCGGATTTGGACAGGAGGTGAAAATATCACAGAGTCCCTTCATACTGATAGAGCCAAAAATGTATATAAAGCCTCGTAGTTATCTTGTCAAAATAAAATATACCATCCTACCCCCAATATCATATATAACACATAATCTCACTCCCATGCAATAAGCTCTTTTTCCGTTGCGCGCGCACTCTCGCTCTCTTGTCACACTTGTCACACACCCTACCACACGCCGTCCGCTATACGACGTTGTCACATCACACGCCATCGCCGTTACTCTGTTGCATCACAACCGCACTTCGCATTTCCGCACCGTGCGCGCTCTGTCACTAGGTCACGCATCACAGCCGCACTACCGCGCACGTTTCGTCACTAGGTCACAGGTCACACACAAGTGCGAGCAGCCCTCTGGTTGGCAACGTCGGGACTCTTCAACTAGCTCACACAAAACCCCCCTGTCTACACAGCTGCCTTAGCAGTGTAGAAGCTTATTACCGGTTGGCGAGAAAGGGCATCTGCTTCAAACATTTTAGTGCCAGGTACATGTTCAATCTTCAAGTCGAATTCTGAGAGCATCATGGACCATCGTGCTTGTCGAGGAGTTAATCGTTGGGGTGACCGATAAAATAAAGATTTTTATGATTGCAGTGAACCACTATGGAATGTGGCGATCCATGAAGTAAATGTCGCCATGCTTGTAGTCCTTTAATGATTGCTAGTAGTTCTCGATCGTAAATCTGGTAATTCTGTTCTGTAAGTGTCAAGGCATGCGAAATAAATCCACATGGATGAAGTATTCTGGTTGTATCTGCTTGTTTAAGCACTGCTCCAGTAGCTTTGTTTGAGGCGTCCATCTGAAGGATAAATGGTCGAGTGGGGTCGGGCATGCATAAAACGGGCATGGAGGAGAACTTGTTTTTAAGCTCCTCAAACGCTGTTTGACAAGTGGTTGTCCAATCAAAGAGTAAACCTTTCTTTGTTAGATCTGTCAATGGTTTTGCAATAGCGGCAAAATTGCCAATAAACCTCCGATAGAAGTTTCCAAATCCAAGGAAGGATCTGACTTGTTTAACCGTTGTTGGTGTTGGCCAGTCGCGAATCCCTGCAAGTTTAACAGGATCCATTTGAATGTGTCCGGGTGTAATGATCATGCCAAGAAATTTGACTTCTTGAACACAAAATTTGCATTTTTCGAGTTTCAGGAATAGGTCATTTTCCTGTAGGCAATTCAAAATGTGTTCTGTACACTCCCGCATTTCTTCTTTTGTTTTTGCACAGATCAAGATGTCATCCATATAGATGATGAGCCATCCTTCGTTTATCATATCCTGGAAATATTTGTTCATCATCATTTGGAACGTTGACAGGGAGTTGCAAAGACCAAAGAACATGACTGTTGGTTCGTATAATCCTCAATTGGTTATGAACGCCGCTTTCCACTCGTCGCCCTCCTTGATTCGGACATTGTTGTATCCCCAGCATAGATCAAGTTTGGTAAAGTAATTTGCGCCTTCTAGCTTTGTCATTAAATCGGAGACTAAGGGTAATGGGTAAGCGTTCTTAATCGTCCATTCATTCAGGTACCGGTAATCCTGGCAAGGTCAAAGTGCGCTGCTTTCCTTCTTAGAAACAAAGAAAAATGGCAATGCTTGTGGTGATTTAGACGGTCAAATGTATCCTTTATCGAGTTGTTCCTTAATCCATTCATCAAGGGTTGACTGTTCCTTTAGTGATAACGGGTAAATTTTGTTGACTTTTGGTGTGAATCCTGTTTTGAGTTCGATCGCATGATCCCATGGGCGAGAAGATGGAAAATGTTCTGACACTTTCTTCTCAAAGGTGGTGTGCCAAGGCGTGTATTCGGAAGGTAGAACTATGGGCGCTTTGTCTCTTTTTGCTTGATGTTCAAGTGCCTGTGATGTCGATGTTTTTACCCTGATCCAATATTCGTCTTCTCCCCATTGTCGGTTATCTAATGCTATGCGCCAAATAGGTTTGGTGTCTTCTGAATCTTCGTCTATTTGGAGGGTTTTCTTTCGCCAATCGATCGTAGGATTGTGTTGTTCTAACCATGGTATTCCAAAGATTATCGCTTGATCTCCTAGATTGGTGATCCATAACCAATTGTTGTATGTTTTCCCTTCAATAGAGTAGGTGAGACAGGTGCGATGAGTGATTAATCCGTTCTGGTTGATTGTTCTGTCAGCGTTCTTGACCCTAATCGGTCGTTTTAAGAGTTCTTTTGGTAGATCCTTCAATATTCATTCATCAATGAAGTTTCCTTCTGCTCCACAATCAATGAGAGCAGATATTTCAGCGGGTTCATGGGTCGTTTGCACAGTAATGGAAATTTGTTTGTTATTATTGGAATTTACAATTACAGAGTCGAGTGCTAACTGTTCAATGGTACTGGAGGCGTCAACCGCTTTCTGGCGTCTCCTTCTTAAAAACCCTCGCATTCGAGTTCCTGGAGGGTATTCTCGCGTTCTTCATCCGGAAGATCTTTCAATAGCGCCCTAATGCGTTGGGCAGCTGATTCGTTTGAGGTCGTTTCCTCTATTGCTCTGATTGAGCGATTCTTTGGGGAGGAGGACTTGTAGGACGATGTTTGGGCATTCCCCTTGTTTGGGCAGTCCCTGGATATGTGCCCCTGTGTTCCACATCTAAAACACTTGCCAGTTTTTCGGTATTCCTCCTTTTGGGCATCTGAAAGACATCCTGTGCTCACAGCATTAATTCCCCTTGATCCGGATGTGGAGGGCTTCGTGTTTCAGTTAAATTTGAAATGTCCCTTTGTGTCTCCTGACCCAGATGATCAGTTCATCAATTTCATGGTCTCCCAAGCGTTGTGCAAGTGTTCTGCAGCGTTATATGCTGTTTCCATACTGACAACTGCGGGATTTTCGATGATTTTTGCTGCTACTGATGCAGGGAGTCCTTTACAGAAGTAGATGCGCTGCGCCATGAACCCTGTGATTCCGGTGGAGTGTATGAGCAATCGGAATTTCTGAATATAGGCAGGGATATTGATGTCTCTGCCCACTTTGACTTTATCTAGATCGTTCAGGGTCCTTGCTGCGCTGTCAGATTCTCCCCAGTCACTTAGGAATCGTTGTCTGAAGCTGGGGTAGTTATCCCCAAGAAAGTGTATATGTGCTTTCTGCCAATTTTCCTTTGGTTGCCTCTGCTACTTCCAATTCTCCTCGAAGATTGGCTTTCCAATTGTCTAGTTCTTCCCCCTAGGTGAAGGAGAACATATTTGATTTGTTTTTTCGATGTTTTGAAGTGCCCCACATCAAGATCAAATACGTCATCAAATGTGTTGATGAAATGTTTCGCCTTAGAGCACTGTCCTTTGAATTCCTTAATGGAGATTCCCTTTATCCCTTTCAGGGATTCTTCTTTGTCGTTTGACATGTCCTTCTGTTTCGGTTCTGGTGTTTCAGGTTTTGGGTCCTGTGTTCTGGGTTCATGTTTTGATTCTGTGCCTTGTTTCGAGCTTTCTCCTTGTTTTGATTCGTCTCCAAAGGGATCTATTTCGATCTGCTGTTGTTCTCTGTATTTGTTCCACTTGGTGATTGTCTCCTTGTCAAGTGCAAGGAATGTCAAATCTCCAAGTTCTTCGTTGACTCGAAACTCGTGCCACCAAGTAAGTTCAGGTTCAGTGTTTGGAGGTAGGAACAGTTGATTGTCCTTGTCGTTTTCTTTGTTGTACCAGTGAATCCAAATTTCTCCTGGTAGTTTGTCGTTGTGTTTTCCTTCCTGGTATTCTCCTTCGAAGAGTTCCTCTGGAACCGGTAGGTTCTTTCTGAAACGTAGCACCAGACCTTGTGTGTCGTAGAAAAGTAGACTTCTCTTCGATTAAGGTAGTACTTCTGTCTGAAGTGAACAGAGTTGTTCGGGGGTCTGATCTGGGAGTTCCTGGTATCAATGGTGTCTGGCTAGTGACGATGCACTGAGCGGTTCCTGAGTTCCAACTTGTGTTACGGACGATGCCCTTGTCGTGGTTCGTTCTAAGTCAACAGTGACAAGCAGAGTCTCGGTCCGCTCCCAGCCACTGGACAAGGGTTTGGACACTAAGTCAAACGGTGACAAAGGTCTTGGAGAACAATGAGAAGAGAGAGTGCTGAAGTCGATCGTTGTTGAGAGCAAAACTTGTCTAAGTTGGAACTAGCGTTACTCTACAGTACATGGGTTTATATATGTTTAGAGAACAAAAGAAACTATAAAAGGAATGAAACGAAATGCGAAGGTAGCTATGAAAGGAGATAGCATCCAGGCTGTACGATGTGCAGTTTGAGGAGAAATGATGAGTATGAAATAGTCCGCTGAGACAGGAGGATGAAACAAAAGGGAAACTGTAACAGAAACTGTAACACAAAGTGCTTTGCCACTCAAATTTCACACTGCAGAACAATAAATCTTATGTCCATTTGACATGATGCAAAATACATTTGTCATATTCCACATGTAGCATGATGGTAAATGCTGACTACAAAATTCAAAATAAAATCAAAAGTTTTGCATGTGGCCAGATTTCAAATGTTGGATGTGTTCTGCATATGGTAAAATGCAATGCAAAACATAATGTATTGCAATGAAAACAATGTAAAGATTCCAATGTACATTAGTGCATGCAAAACACTTATTGAAAATCAAAGTTTTGCTACTTGCAGAATGCAAGGCTAAATTTAAACATTGAGCAATGTGTTTTCACAGAATTTTGCAAGTGGCAAAATCTGGCCTCCCCAGCTGTGACATGTATTCTGGCTTTCCATCTCAGTTCAAGGCTACTACGGCACCCCCTTGGTAACCGCGGTATCCGGGTACATTTTTTGCTCGGCAAACGGCTTCATCTCGTGTTGACTTTGTGTCCTCGGTTGCAGAGGGATGCTCATGATGAGTCAGGCCGGTCAGGATTCAAGTCATGCTCCTGGGCCTGTTCTTCGACCACGCGGGCATCGCGGACTATGATTCAGAGATCCCTCGGCTCCATCAAGAACAAGAGATCCCACAGCGAGCTATCGTGAGGCCAGCTCGATTTTCATTCTGCACTTACGGTATAAGAAGTGGGCCACTAATATAATGAGCCTTCAACCCGAAATGAACAGGCCCAGGTCCAGACTCTCCTGGCACACCTTCTCTTTAACAATGGTGCACAGCATAGACGATATCCGTGGCAATCACGATCCAAAAACCTTTCGATGATTGACAATGGCTTTTCAGAGGCCGGATGCAAGTAGGGTAGTAAACACCTGTGACCACATTTGTTGACACGGTGACCAAGTGCTGAATTCGTTATGCTAATTATAATTCATTTTGGACAAGTACCTGAATCATGGTCTGAAACACGTCAAATTCCTCATCTTGACGTGTTTCCATTCTTATTGATATGTGAAACGCAAAAAATGCAATGAATCGGGTGGTGGCGCTTGCGAGTTCCCGATAAAAGTTCGGAAGGAAAATGGACAGGCAGGTACTAAAGGGACCTCGGTGAAGTACGGCGCTACCACACAAAAACAAAGATGCACAGGGCATGCACCAGTGTGCATCCGATAAAAACGGGGTTTTCGGCCATTATGGGCTGCTGTCACCGTTGTCTTTCTTCTCACGCCAATTTATTCAAGTCGGAAGACAATCGACCTGTTAATGTAAGTAAGCCTCATCCTTCCAGGTCATGATATTGACTCTCAGTCTCCGCCCGTCTTTCCCAGTTTCTCTTTGTAGCAAACGGTCTCTGATGCTCATGAATCGCCCTTGAAAATGAAACGAACGCTCCATCCGCAAAAGCTTCAGGGAAAAATGATGCAGCGAGAAGAAGAGCAGACACTACGCGTCAAGACGTTCAAACGGCCAAACATCGACAGGCTAAAGGGCACAAATAAGAAACGCGGAGAGAGCAGTTGGTACAATGAACGACTCAGAAATTTGGGATGAGCTAGGCACAGTTGATGTATGAATTTCCCGAATATTTCCGACTTTCACACGTCAATAGATGAATCGTGTCTGGGTTTTCACACTGCGCCGAGATTCTGCTCTCCGTGCGCGAGGATATAGAAGATGCTGGCGATGTGATTGGTTACGACTGGATCCCTCCAAGTTGATCGAGTGAGTGAACTCTATATGCCTATATGCTATCGACCAGGTCGTTTTCCCTCGTGTATTATCATTTGTTTCACGAGATCGATCGTCGATCTTTCATTAAGCGATACTGCGCCGGATCCCTGGATACGACAAGCCGCTGACTGAGACCCTTAGCACGTTCAGTGGACGTCAAAAAGCCTGTTCGAATCCTTATCTTGACTAGATATGTGTTTCTCGATATATTTGTCCACGCCACCCCTCCTTCCAATGCGCTGTTGCGGACGAGGCAAAACTCTCCGGTCGCGGAGAAGGACTTGGCGGATTTATGCTGTCTTTTGACTGCTGCCCTCCAAACATCTCACGATGCACAGACACTGGGCGTTCTCCAGATTTTCAGAGATGAGATGCTTGAAGCAAGGAATATATTGCAGTGGGCTTTGGAAAACATCATTGAAAGGGAACAGCAAATGGCCCACCAGCAGAATAGCCAGTTGCTATCGACGGCCACACGAAATCCCAGGCAGATGTAAGGTTCCTTACATGTCGGATGCTCTCAACAACTACATCCGAGGTCCACAATGAAATTTGTTCGCAGACAATCTCCGTGCCGAATAGCTCAAATAACCAACCCCGCCTCCCAAGTGCCCCAGCTTCTCGAACGGTGCACCGGTCCGCCGACCTCAAGCCAGCCCAGAAGATGAATTGGTCGAACTCTCCCACACAAATCTCTCGTAAAACGTGTACCACGACAGGCCAAAATAGAACTATTTCGCAATCGCCCTGAGAGCGTGAACACTAGTGCAGCTCGCTCGGGAAAGCGGTCCGACAGCTTTGCAACTCTGACCGCTCTTGGCGCTCTCCCAGCTTTCGAATGCGTCTTTCCTGATGAAGGTTTTTAACTTTGAAAACAGTTTACTCGGATAGCCACGAAGCCCATGGAGGAGTGACGTCACGGATCATCATGGTTTGAACATTACCTCGGCTACCATCATTCTATTTGCGTGTAAGCCAAGTGGCTATAGGAGTAGTGCGATTATCTGCTTCCATATTTGTCAAGAACTTCCTAACATTCGAATCGATCATTCCCTTGTACGGATGAGCACGAGGATTTAGCTTGCTTGGGAAGTGAATCACCATATGGTCGCTTCGGATCGCATGCTCTCCAGTACTGTTTTCGACGACCCGCCGTCCTGGGAGCAAGAGTTCCATCCATTGGATCTTGGATGTTGATTGATCTTCCGAGGATTTACTTTGTTAAGGCAGGATAAGACAAGGTGGCTGACGGTGAACCCACCCGCTCTCCATGTACTCTCATCTCATACTCTCGTTCCTGTTAGCCGCCAATGTCTGGGCCCTGGTGCCACACATCACGGTCAACCTGCAACTGACTGACGACATTCAGCACTGTTATCCGGCGCTAGGATGGACAACTCCTCCCGTACCTCCTGCAGACCTGGCGAACTGGTGGTGCGACCCCAGTACAGAATATGCGTTCCTTGGTTTCAGCTACGAAGTTTCTGCTTGTGGGCGGCTTTTTGAAGCAATCTTTTATACACAGCTAACCTTCGACAAGGCCAGAGTCGTGAACAGCTGATCGAAGAATTTTATGATATCAGGCATCATTTCAATTCACGCTACGTTCGCCTCTACGGTGCTTGTGACCGCGACGGATTTTAGTGGGTAGTTTCTCGAAACATTATTCATCATGTTGCTTATCTGCGTTCAAAGCGATGACATCGTTGAAGCGGCATGGAAGAACTCGCTGGGCGTCCATGCACTAATTTGGGTGAGCAAACGATCACAGTAGTTTGAGGTTTATTAAATGCAATTAGTTTGGCTTCGATGGCGACGACGCGTGGATTCAGCGCCGAGATACCTTATTCGCAACTCTTTATTCCAACCCCAAAGCGAAATTCGTAACACGAGTTGTACAATTTGGATCAGAGCCGCTGTTTGACGATGTTCTATCCCATGAGCAACTGACAGAGCAGGTTGTTGCTGCGAAGGCCCATTTATCGTCTCTTGGTATTCCTGTAACCGTCTCTGAATTGGCCTATGGGTAAGATTCCCCTGTTCGTAAACTTTGACAGTGACTGCATACCAAAGTAGATATCAAGAACGTGGCGGCGCTCAGGATGTGCTAGACGCATTGGATTCAATCAACATGCACGTTCTTCCCTTTTTCTCTTGGCGAGCTTCAACTGCAACAAATTCGTGGAACCTAGTCCAAAGTGACTTGCAATGGTTTATAGATCACGGGAAAGGCAAGAAGATGTATTTTGACGAGGTCCGTTTTCTCTGGATAACCTGTTCCGCCCACAATAAAGCCCACTCAGAACGGATGGCCATCTGTAACTTCCCAGGGCGTCCAACCGAATAGTCCCGACGCCGTAGCCAATGTCCAGAATGAGCATGTAAGTATTTCATTTTATTCCGCATTTCGAGTTAATTTCATGCATTTTTAGGACTATTTTGCGATGCTGGATGCCCATTGCGAAGACTTGAAGGCGGTGGTTGGTGGTGGAGTCGGTTGGTTCGCACACATTTATAGCGATAGCCAAGAGCCGGGATACGGAATCTACGACTCGTACGGGCGCATGAAGTTCAATTTCAATCCACGGACTCGATGCTGACGTGTCGTGGATGCCTGCAGGATGGGTAGATGTCCCACCACAGGTTATTTATATAGACATGAATATACGTATACCTAGAAATCTGATGAAGTATTGACAACGTTGGTAATGCTTTTAGTGGTTTAACCCACGACCAGGTTGGTCCCGCGAATCTTCGAGCAGAGTGCTAGGCAAAGGCAAATGTATTATGTAATCATGAAGAAAGAAAAGATTTCCGTGCTTTTGGTCAACCGCTTACGCAGTCTAAGCCCAGGGCCCACGACAAGGGAAGCACGAGGAAAAGAGACGTTTGTCTCCCCACCATCCCTGGGAAAGGGAATACTCACCTTACCAGGCGGCGGGCGAATTGGGCGAACGAGGCGGGCGACGGGGCGTGGCGATTTCAACCTAACTAAAATCCTCAAACAAGAAAAACATATCAGCCGATGTCACTATGAACGTTTATAGAGATAATCAAACCGTATATGCGCCCCCTCCCCCGCCAGCCACTCCGCGTTCGCGGAGCGCTTACTTCTTGGCCGACACAAGCTCGGCCCAGACTTTGTCCGCGATCTCCTCTGCCAATGCCCGGCTGATATACTGAAGTGAAGGAGGAAATGCCTCGTCAAATTCCTCGGAAGTGCAATAATCCAAAGCTGATGTCTTGAGGGCGAGACGAGCCTTCTCATTCTCCTCATCAAACGCGACGAGATAGCCCGCATGATGCAACAACCTTTTCATATTTTCACCGCCAGCGCCAGGGACCTTGTACTTAGACATCTCGGTGATGCGGGCCTTCCACTGCTTAACAGCCACAGCAGCCGCAAGTAGCCTTACCTTTCCTCCTTCCTTGAGCATGGAGAAATGGGCACTCGCCTTCCTGCGCTTCACGGCTGAGAGCAACTTACGTACCTTGTGCTCTGGCGACTCGGTGACTGGCATGTCCTTCGCCCGCAGCGTCTGGAGATCTATAAACACGTCCGGCATATCGGGATATGCAGGATCTATAAATGAAAAATGGGATTGGCGACGACCAGCGCCGACAGTGGGAATGTGCGTTGTGGTAGTGTGCATGATGGATGTACGTGTGTGGGTTGTAATGAAAAGGAGCTGACTGTGGGGCAGTCGACGAGGCCATTTCATTGTCAACCGCACGAATGGTCAGCCACAAGATCGGTCAGCCGCAAGATTAGGGGCCATCTATCTACGATATATGCATGGACAAGCTGGAGCGATTCGTTACCCCGGCAGGCATATCCCGAGTCGTTCATCTTTTCTCTGCCCTTATACTCCAAACATAACGAAATTCATTTCGTGGAGTATGATATGCAGTCGCATTCGCCAAATTCAATCAGATTATTTATTCCACCATTACCGAAACGGCGATAGGAGCGCGACCAAAGCTACATCCTGAGTGATGTAACACCTTGCACTAGGGGCCTCTGCGACCACAGTGACCGTGTGCATATTCCAATACCAGGTTGTGTTACAACCCGCAGCCTGATTCATTCGTTGTAACCCCCTCTGGGATTATTCCAATCATCTGCTCTTAGCCCTACTGTTCTGCCATTCTCACTTATCTCCCTTGTATCTCGCGTATCACGAGGCCGAGCCCTCACTGATGCAAAGCTGACGTTACAGGGAAACACTCCATACATCCGTTCCTAATCTCGATATGTCGAGGTTCAGCTCACTCGAAACGAAGACCTGGTTGGCATTTCCAAAAAACAGTCTCTCGCTATGTGGTCGCAATTGGGGCATTCTAAGACATTGATGGAAATAAGGGTGAAGAATAGAGGTTATTAACCTCATCCAATTGCTTTCGAAACGCTTCGTGACATCAAGCCAACGGTCAACAAAGCTGAAGTTCAAATTGTCGAAGCGGACGAGCTGTTACACTGGCGATGGCTTAAGGAACTTAGGCGACCACGGGTAGTCCCGACACCTGCTTTGTGAATAAGTAACCCAATCAGATATGGATTGCAGGATTCATTGATTTTCTGTCACTTAGAACGAATCATCAGATTGCATGTAGAAAGGACATATTATCGCCATCAGAAAACACGAGAAGAACAAGGTTCATATAAGTATCATAATCAGATGTGGACGAGTCCACCGAGTATGGAAGCCTCGGGAGTAAATGTGTTTTTGTTGCCGAAAATGGATGAATGCACAATGTGCATTTTATATTAGGTCGCATGACTCGAGCGCTCACTTTTCAGTGTTTCCCAAACGATATTTTCACGAATTCGAGTCGTACTCACCACCTTGGACATTTTCCGAGTGGAGAAAAGTCTCAATAAGGCTCGCCGCCAGGCGGTAACTATAATTGATGAGAAGAAATCTTGTAGCAAATGATAGACATACCAGCCAGAAACCCAGAACTTCATGCACTCCAACAATCGCTTATCCGAAATGTCGTTATCGGAGAGAGTAAGGTACCGACGAATATCTGATAATATTTATAAACATCCAATGATGAACCCCTGTCAGGAAGAAGCATGCGAAGGAAGCCAAGGACGGCTGACGATATCCGAGAGTCGTACGTACTACGGGAGTGACGAACCAAACTATTAATAGGAACTTCATCCTGAGCTGTTGCAGCGGCAGTTTGAACGACAGGGGATATTATATTAGTAGCGATGACACGTAATGGAGTACGACAAGCAAGATCTGTGTGATTAACGACACATCATCGGTTCAGCTTTTCAACAAAAGCAGAACTGCGCAATTGCTAGATTCCTATGTCAACCTTCGTACAAGAAGGGGCACTTTCGGACCCTCCTCGCTTGCTACCTTAGGGCTCCCAAAATGCCAACTAAGTTCCGTCGATGGCCCATTGCGGAACTCAAAGCCGAAGTGGGTGACCAAAACCGCAAGAGCAGCCTAGATATGAAGTCAAAACAACCAAGCAACCGACAGGAGCCTCGTCATACCTTCATCTCCAGTACGGCAAAATCTCTCCCAGGGCACAGCCTGTTGCCAGCGCCGAAGGTCAATACGCTTCGGTAGCCAGGTAATTGCACGCTTCTTCTTTTATCAAGGCCCTCAGCACTCAGCCATCTGCCTGGATCAAACGTCCCCGCGTCCGGCCCCCAAAAGGCTTCCGATATATTCAATGCCCCGATGGGTACGCGGATGAAGGTACCTTTCCTCACAAATAAGGTATCAATCATCGCTCCAGACGCTGTTGGTATGGGATCTGTCAGCGGTATCACATCGTCTTCCGCTGCCTGTTCGGATGATCATCAACAACACACAAAGGCCAGATGAAGAGAGAAAGAGGGGGAAGATACGAACCACACGGGATACCTGCATTTCGGAGGGATGGAACCTCAATATCTCGGATACAAAAGCATCAAGGTATTTCAAATCCTTTGTCAGCTGGTCGTATGTAGGGCGTTCTCCGCTTGCCAAGCATTCCCTAAGTTCGGTACGGAGAGTCTCTTGGATTTCTGGCCGGCGGGCGAGTTCAATGAGACACCACTGAGAAAAAGCTCAGTTGTCGATCTGGCGGGAATACTCGGAGACCAATGTACTTACCGTTAAGGCAGCTGCAAACAACACAAGTATCGGTGTATGAGGTTCTCGGAAGAAGGGATGACTTGTACAACGTACCTGCTGTCGTTCCATGCCCAGCCATGACAAGCATACCCTGTGATTTTATCAGTTTGAACTGTATGAGCGAGAAGCAGCAGAGGTATGTACTGCCTACAAAGCATGTCAGTCAGTCGTCCGACGCCAGTGCATGCTGAAGCAACGCACCTGGGCTGTGACCTGTGGAAGTGACAAACGATTATTAGAGTTGGCGTTTACTGACTTGACTATGACGGGAAAGCATCAGTACCAAGTCACATAGTCAGGACAGAAACATACGCATAGCCCCGAGGACCGATTTGTGAATGGCGCTATCTTCAGGTGCCTTACGTACTTTCGCTAGAAAGTCAGTCACGATTAGGTTAAATTGTTCTGCTATTCCCGCCGATTGCGCAGTTCTGGCATTCGGTAAGGTAAATTTGAAGAGCTTATAGAAGATGTCGTTGGTATAAACGCTGAGCCTTACTAAAAGGTCTGCGGGATTGACTGAGTGGAAAACATCTAGAATGTCCATGATCGGGTTTGCATAGCCCTTCAGGTTGCCGAAGTCGTGCGACAATGCAACTTGTCCGACATTATCCATGCTAAATCGTAGTGCACGTAAGAAGAATGGGGGGGAAGGGAAAATACACATCATACGCTAAACAACCCATCCTTAAAACGAAGATGAATAATCAAGGCTAAAGGGGACACAGGTGCGCCGACTCACCATTTAACTACATCGATTTCGACGGCATATGTAGATTTGTCTGACGATTGAACACATGTTTCCCATGCCGCTTTCAGCTGTCATTCATGTTGATCAATTGGCTGACCGTTCTAAGGTTGGAACTGTTCTAACCTGATAGGCAGAATCCAGAACAATGGGAGTAAAATTGCGAATCGCTGAGACCGCCAAGGGGGAAGACAGGGCTCGGCGTATCCTGCAATCACATTCAATTTCTGCTCACTGTTGAGCATTAAAGAGCGACCAACCTCTTGTGAGCCTCCCCTTCTGTGGCAATTAGAATATCTCCAGACTAGAATTGCTGATAACTCGGGAAAAATGTTGTGGAATATCACTTACCAACTTTCGGTCCACATGTCGTTGCCCAGGAGGCTGGTTATACGTGATGGTGTCCTTGGAAAATAAGTGTGTGAGAGCCTTGGGGTCGTTCAAGACGACGTGGATGGTCCCAAAACCAGCAGGCATCTGATAAACGGGACCATATATCCGTTCCCATTCTCGATACAACAAGCTGAGATCGCCCGTGGGGAAGACCTTGCTGGCATTGCCAAAGATGAAGCTCTCGCTGCGGGTTCCTTGCAATTGGGGAGTTTCAAGACCTCGGCGGCTTCGGTAGATAGAAACGAAGACAGATAAGGTGAGGATAGCGGTTATCAGTCTCGTCCAATTACTTTCAAAGTACGCCGCCACGTCGGGCCAAAGTTCACCGAAATTCAACATGATGAAACGGACGAGCTGTTAGACTGCTGATGGTTCGCAACCACGGTATATCCCCAACGCCTGATTGCTGAATAAGTGGCGCGATCAAATGTGGAATATAACAGAAAAGTCTTTTCTGTCGAGAAGGGATTGACCAGGTCGCTTGCGGAAAGGGCTGATGGACTGGAAATTGTCAAGCAGTGACCGGAGCGGCACTATTGTAATAATTGTATTGCCATCAGAAAAGAGGAAAAGAAGTTCATATAAATAGCCCAACCATGAGTGGAGATAATGTGCATCTGCCGAAAACGGATGAGATAACAGCGTGGATGCACAAGACTTACGTCTTAGTTTGAGTCCTGTGACCCGCACTAACGACTCTTTGAGGACTTCGAGTAGTCGACCATTGCATGTCAGAAAGCAGAAAGTTCGCATGCGAAGAAAGCCTAAGGTGTCAGAAGAACCGAACTGTTGACACGACCTGCTGAGCGGGCCGAAACATCATGATGCGTCACGCGTCACGCGTCACTGCTGAAACACTTATCCGGCTATCTCCACCCGCCCCACCACTCGCACACATTCAGCTAGGCCTTTCCCGGACACAGAATGTGGATGACTAGCGAGATGATATTTTTTTCGACCAGTTATACATACTCTCATAAGTGCGCATTTAGTGCATAAGTAATGATTTGCACGTCTATGACCGTTTCGGTTACGCGCGGTCCGGAGCAAAAAATACGTGCTTTCACCATGAGAAGTGCATTTCTTGGAACGACGAGCAGCCAGGCCAAAACAAACTGAGTGGAAGGGGTCCCGCTCCTCATTCTCGTGCGAATCGCCAAGCGTCCATACTGACGGATCCGTTCAACTACGCACCGAATTTTCAACAATATCAGAACCGCGGGAACAGGCAGTGAAATTATGAGATCCCTAAGTCAACCTTCGTACAAGAAGAGGCACTTTCGGACCGTCCTCACTTGCTACCTTGGGGCGCCCAAAATACCAACTCAATTCTGTCGACGGCCCATTGGGGAACTCAAAGCTGAAGTGGTTAACCAAAACCACAAGAGCAACCTAAATATTGAAGTTAAAACGGCCAATCCACCATCAGGGGCTTCACCATACCTTCATCTCCAGTATGGCAAAATCTTTCCCTGGACACAGTCTGGGACCAGCGCTGAAAGTCAATAGATGTCGGTAGCCGGGCAGTTGTTCTCTTCTTGCTTTCCCAAGGCTCTCGGCATTCAGCCATCTGCCTGGATCAAATGTTCCCGCGTCTGGCCCCCAAAACGCCTCTGATATATTCACTCCCCCGACGGGGACGCGAATGAAGGTTCCTTTCCTCACGAACAAGCTATCAATCATCGTTCCAGACGCCGTTCGTATGGGATCTGTCAGCGGTATCACATCGTCTTCGGATGTCTGTTCGGATGATCAACAATACACACAGGTAGGATGAAGGGGTTGCAGGCAAGGTACAAACCACACGGGTTACTTGCATATCGGAGGGATGGAGCCTCAGTATCTCGGATACAAATGCATCAAGGTATGTGAGATCTTTTGTTAGCTGATCGTACGTAGGGCGTTCTCCGCCTGCCACGCATTCCCTGAGTTCGGCGCGAAGGGTCTCTTGAATCTCCGGCCGACGAGCAAGTTCAATCAGGGACCACTGACAGAAGGCTCAGAATTGAACTCCTGGAAATACTCGTAGATAAATGAAATTACCGTTAAGGCAACTGTAAACAGCACAGGCGACGGTTTATGAGAAGGGGATGGTGACTTGGAGAATTTACCTGCTGTCGTTTCAAGCCCAGCCATGATAACTAAACCCTGAGATTCTATCAGCTTCGACTGAATGAGAGAAAGTGGAAGTAGTACATACTACCTACAAAGCATGCCTGTGAGTTACCAACGCCGATGCGAGCTAAAGCAACGTACCTGGGCCGTGAACTCTGCAAGTGACAAATGAATGTTAGAATTGGCGTTTACTGATTTGACTATACACGAGAAAGTGTCAGCACCCAACTAATATCTCATACATAGTCAGGATAGAAGTAACATACGCATAACCCCAAGGACTGATTTATGAATGGCGCTATCTTCAGGTGCCATACGTGCCTTCATCAGAAAATCAGTGGTGAGTAGTTTAAATTGTTCTACTCTTTCGGCTGATTGCGCAACTCTGGTCTTCGGTAAGGTAAATTTGAAGAGCTTATAGAGGATGTCATTGGTATAAACGGTAAATCTCAAGTAAAGGTCTGCCGGCTTGAGTGTGTTGAAAACTTCATCGAGGGTATCCATGATTGAGCATGCATGGCCCTTCAGATTGCCAAAGTCATGCGACATTGCAACTTTACCGACATTGTCCATGCTAAATGATATTGTGCGTAAGAAGAATGAAGCAGATCGAAGGCAGCCACCATACGCGAAATAATTCATCCTTTGGGCACATAAGGAACGAAGGTAAACAATGAAGGCCAGACGGAGGACAGATGCGGCGACCCACCACTTGACTATATCGATTTCGACGGCATGGATAGAGTTATCTGATGGCTGAAAACATGAATCCCATGCTGTTTTAAGCTGTTATTCATGTTGATCAATCGGCTGACTGTTTTAAGACTGGAATTATTCTAACCTGATAAGCGGAATCCAAAACAAAGGGAGTAACATTGCGAATTGCTGAAGCCGCGAGGGGAGAAGACATGACTCTACGTATCCTGCAATCACGTTCAATACTCCATCGCGCCCTGGCACTAAAGGGCGACTAACCTTTTGTGAGTCTCCCCTTCTGTGGCGATTAAAATATTTCCAGCCTGGAATGAAATAAGAATGACGACTCTGGAAAACGTCGTTGAACAACACTTACCAACTTCCGGTCCGCATTCCATTGCCCAGGAGGCTTATTATACGTGAAAGTGTCCTTGGAAAATAAGTGTGCGAGAGCCTTGGGGTCGTTCAATACGACATGGGCGGCCCCAAAGCTGGCGGGTATTTGATAAACGGGCCCATACATCCGTTCCCAATCTCGATACAAGGAGCTGAGATCACCCGTGGGGAAGATCTTGCTGGCATTGCCAAAGATGAAGCTCTCGCTGCGTGGCCCTTGCAGTCGGGGTGTCCTAAGACCTCGGCGGCTTCTGTAGATAGAAATAATGGCGAGGAAACTGAGGATAGAGGTTATCAGCATCGTCGGATTGCTTTCGAAATACTTCGCGACATCAGGCCAGAGGTCACCGAAGTTCAACATGATAAAGTGGACCACTGGTGATGGATTAAGGAAAGCGATCAGATACAGGAAGGAGTGACCAGGTCACCTGTAGAAAGATGCTCGACTCCGGCCCGAACAGTTACTTATAGTATCCATCAGAAAACAGGAAAAGAACAAAGAAGTAGACATAAATAGCCAAATCGGATGTGAATAAGAGATATGGCAAGGGATGGGATGTAATGCGCCACTGGTAGACCGCTGCTCTGAATGCACAAGATAAGTACGGCTTGATACGTCGCGTATCTCTTTGTCCTAACATTATTGGGCGTCTGCGTACTGCCCAGAAAATGAAAAGACCAAAAACCGCAGATCGATATGAGAGCGTGACCAAGTACTTGGCACCAATTTCGGGCTCAAACGGTTGGCCAGCAAGACCTGATAGTGTGAGCATTGACGCGCGTAAATCTGATGTGTCACATGTCACGCGTCGCGAGTCACGTGGGCTTCAGCGCTCTGTTGCAAAAACTTTGGTCATTCTTTTTGAAAAAGAATGACCAGGGCTGTTGGTATCATGACGGCCGCGCGCATATATTCACGACTCGGACTTACTAGCTCAAGCTGCTCAGCCACGACTCCGATATATGTTGTTGACGTACATGAATAAGGCTGAGGATCAGAGGCAGAAAAACGACGGCGATGATACCGATCATCATGACGGGCTTCGTGATGGAAAACTCGACGACGGACGTAGGTGGTAACCACATCGTGTGTTTTCTCATTTCTTCGCGATGACAAAAGTTGACCGGTGACCGTCGAACGTTGAACAGTGTCGAACGCGACGCAATCCATCCCACATGCGTCGTTGCTTTCATCTAATGGCGAAATCTATCTTCGACTAAATCTAGCCACTAAACTGTCACCCAGTTGTAGGCTCATGGCTCAGCTCGCCAACCACTTCGACAGCTTCATCTTCTTCAACGTCGGATCGAGTACCATTTCAGACTCCCTCTGGACTCGAGCACGAAGGCAGGGGCAGCGGGGACGCTGAGGGTGAGCGGCCAAAGCTGTAGCGCACGTTTATCTGATGCAAATTCAAAGCACCAGTTTGTCCTCATCGGCCTCAATTCCTTTCTCTTCGGTCTGGGACGTCAGGCGTCACGCATCGTAGTGGTCGGTCTGCAACCTGATTTCAGGAGCACAATCCCTGATCGTATTATTGCCTCAGTCCTGGTCTCTTCTTCGCCGCCAACGAAGTGAAAACCATGCTTGCTCATGTCTTATCGCACCACGATGTCAAGTTGACGAACGTCTCAAAATCTAGTGGTTTGGAGTTTGCGTATGTTTCGCAAATGTAATTGAGCAGTTTTATTTTGGTTCCTCACCTTGATATGGACGTATTATCCAACGAATATACACAAACTACGGTCCGTTGGCAGTCTGGCTCATCAGGAACACGATGCAAATGAAGGCTTCGAGGCATGAGCATGGTGCCGGACCTCGCTTTTCTCAGATTAACAAACATGTGAATGCATATTTTAGCAATTGGTGACTCGCCCTAGGTGCGCACTTTATTGAACTTGCGGGCTTTTTTCTGCCCATAGAAAGATGCATGTAGATTTGGGTTACACAGATATTTCCGTGATCCTCAGCGTTCAGCCATCTGCATTGTATTTGAATTCGAAAGTGGTGTCATCCGCATCACTTTTAGGGGTTTTGTCCCTCATGAAAGTGCTGAAAAGTTACTTCTGAATGTGCGAATGAGAATAGCGCGTAATTTATTTCGTCGCGATTTGGTCGTGGCTCGAAAAAAGTGTACCAAGATCACTCCACGCTCAGGGTGGCGCGTCTGCTCAGAACACTCGGTGCACGAGGCATCGTGAGGAGACTCGAGGCATGTGACTCCTGCTGACAAGAAACACAGTACAACTTTGTATTGACTTCAACAGATCATCGAAGTGGGTTTTATATTTTTACAAGCGGAAAAAAGGAAGAACGCAAGCTGTCTGGCAAAAGACAATTTAGTCATTTTGCGATAAACAATAACTTGAAGGCCTTACTTCCGATGCAGACTCAGCGGTCCAAGTCTGATAACGTCCACAACTTGTATCGCCCACTACTACTAACGACCAAGTGAGTACAACTGCCTTGTATCATCGTTCTGAAGTGAGATACCTTCATGCCATAATAGCGGACCAATGGTTGGGGCATTTAGCAAAGGCTAATACGCAATGCATAAGTGCTTTGGTACATCATGAGAGAAATTGGTCTTACGCCTCGCCACGAGTGAGGAGCGCAGTGATGTTGTCACCGATGCACGGGTCGCAACCTATTCCCCAGATGGGAAGACGGGTGGCATTGATGTCAGACATTGGGATTGTGAGATTTAGAGTTAGGTTTGAAAGGGAGTTGGCTACTGAATGGCGAAAGTTCAATCCATTTTATACGTCATCGCCTAGTGGGTTGGAGGCAAAATCAATCCTACAAAATCAATCCTGCAAGCAGCAGAAATTGGCATAATCGCATGGGAAACCCAATAGATCGGAAGGTCGGTGCGTGATGGCATGATAGGAGTCCATAGCGGATTCCTTTTCTCGGCAACAGATTATCTCACTCTACTTGTCGTCCTTTCATCATGTTTCGCTTCACATCAGCGACCTTCAAGTTTGACCAGCTGTTTACCGACCATCGATTACGATTTAGAACGGGTGAGTGGGCCCGTTTACGAGATACCCCATGGCATCGGCTACTACGACCGACGAACCCGTGTCAATCCAAAAGCTCGCGGACACTTATCGTGAAGGACATCACCACGCCTTGAGCTGTTTCTTCACGCCTCCAGCGAATTTTTGATCTTTTCTCGTTTCCTCAGTGGAATTGACATGAATGTTTTGTCAGAACGAATCGCGACAAAGTGGTCTGCGACACCGCCGTAGTTCGATCATGCATCCATCAGCCTTTTCTATCCGAACCTCTTTATCCTTTTTCGATGATAGAGAAAGGGGTTTCTTCCTTCCCACAGCTCGTTCACACGCATGTTTGGACAGGGTACGACAGCGATCCCGCCGCTGTTCGGTCAAGGAAGCCTGATCATCCTTTTTCGGCGATAGAGAATTACGTGTCATCATATCGTCAGCCGTCTTTAGCTTTCTTCACATGCTTCTTTCTGACAGGGGCTCATCATGCCCTGACAGATGGATACGGCAAGGTGGTGAGATGTAATACTCGGATTCGTCGTTTAGGAAACACTGAAAATGAGTGCTCGAGTCATGCGACCCAATATTATTATTTTCTTGTGCATTCTTCCATTTTCGGCAACAAACATTTCATCCCCGAGGCTTCCATACTCGGTGGACTCGTCCACATCTGATTATGATACTTATGTGAACCTTGTTCTTCTTGTTTTCTGATGGCGATACGATACCTTTTCTACACGCAATCTGATGATTCGTTCTAGGTGACAGAAAATAAATGTATCCTGCAATCCATATCTGATTGGGTTACTTATTCACAAATCAGATGTCGGACTATACCCGTGGTCGCCTAAGTTCCTGAGCCATCGCCAGTGTAACAGCTCGTCCGCTTCGACAATGTGGACTTCAACTTCGTTGACCGTTGGCTTGAGATGGCGAAGTATTTCGAAAGCAATTAATAGCATCTATTTCTCATCCTCATTTCCACCCACCGAAGCTGCCGATGTCTTAGAATGCCCCAATTGCGACCACATAATGGGAGACTATTTTTTGGAAATGCCAGGCCTTCGTTTCGAGTGAGCTGAACTTCAACATATCAAGATTAGGAACAGATGTATGGAGTGTTCTCCTGTAACGTCAGCTTTGCATCAGTGAGGGCGCGGCCTCGTGATACGCAAGGTACAAGGGAGATGAGTGAGAATGGCAGAACGGTAGGACTAAGGCAGACGATTGGAATGATCCCAGAGGATTACAACGAATGGATCAGGCTGCGGGGTTGTGACACAACCTGGTATTGGAATATGCACACGATCACTGTGGTCGCAGTGCGGCGGATCCTGCTGAATGTCGTAGACCCTAGTGCAAGGTGTTACATCACTCAGGATGTAGCTTTCCTATCGCCGTTTCGATCTATTATGTAATGGTGTAATTCGGCGAATGCTCATACTCTCCACGAAATGTTCGGAGTATAAGGGCAGAGAAAGATGAACGACTCCAGATACGCTGCCAGGGTAACGAATCGCTCCAGCTTGCCCATGCATGTATCGTAGATAGATGGCCCCTAATCTTGCGGCTGACCGATCTTGTGGCTGACCAGTCGTGCGGCTGACAATGAAATGGACTTGTCGACCGCCCCACAGTCAGCTCCTTTTCATTACAACTCACACACGTACATCCATCATGCACACTACCACAACGCACATTCCCACTGTCGGCGCTGGTCGTCGCCAATCCCATTTTTCATTTACAGATCCTGCATATCCCGATATGCCGGACGTGTTTATAGATCTCCAGACGCTTCGGGCGAAGGACATGCCAGTCACCGAATCGCCGGAGCACAAGGTGCGTAAGTTGCTCTTAGCCGTGGAGCGCAGGAAGGCGAGTGCCCATTTCTCCATGATTAAGGAAGGAGGAAAGGTAAGGCTACTTGCGGCTGCTGCGGCTGTTAAGCAGTGGAAGGCCCGCATCACCGAGATGTCTAAGTACAAGGTCCCTGGCGCTGGCGGTGAAAATGTGAAAAGGTTGTTGCATCATGCGGGCTATCTCGTCGCGTTTGATGAGGAGAATGAGAAGGCTCGTCTCGCTCTCAAGACATCAGCTTTGGATTATTGCACTTCCGAGGAATTTGACGAGGCATTTCCTCCTTCACTTCAGTATATCAGCCGGGCATTGGCAGAGGAGATCGCGGACAAAGTCTGGGCCGAGCTTGTGTCGGCCAAGAAGTAAGCCCTCCGCGAACGCGGAGTGGCTGGCGGGGGAGGGGGCGCATATACGGTTTGATTATCTCTATAAACGTTCATAGTGACATCGGCTGACATGTTTTTCCTGTTTGAGGATTTTAGTTAGGTTGAAATCGCCACGCCCCGTCGCCCGCCTCGTTCGCCCAATTCGCCCGCCGCCTGGTAAGGTGAGTATTTTCCCAGGGATGGTGGGGAGACAAACGTCTCTTTTCCTCGTGCTTCCCTTGTCGTGGGCCCTGGGCTTAGACTGCGTAAGCGGTTGACCAAAAGCACGGAAATTCATTTTTTTTCCGTAATGATTACATAATACATTTGCTCTTGCTATGGCAGCTCCACAATTTATTCATCTCCACTAATCAACCGGTTCGATTGTGCTGAGCAATCTCCTCGAAGATACGCATTGACCAACCTGAGAGCCACTTCGCGCGACAAGAGTTTGAATACAACTCCAGACCGATTAAAGTACGTGCCGACGACATCAAGTTATGTCACAGAGCCCAATCTACTTATCTTCTTGATCATTCTAGGACCCTACACGTCAGACAACTGGAGATGGAAATGTCCAAACTTTAACAGAATCCACATTCTCATGATCAACTTTGCCGCTATTCACACGACAATCATAATATGTATTGTACATCTCGGGTGTCTCTTGCGTAATTTCATGTTTGTGTTTCAGTCATTTGCTCATGTGTTATATGGCCTGGCAACACGTCCGGAATACGTCGAACCACCACGCGAGAAAGCTGAGGCCATGATCCGGGAAGAAGGCTTGTCCAAAGCTTCTGTTGACACAAGCTGCGCAAAATGGACGGCTTTACGACTCTTGCGAGGATCCATATTCGCTTCAAGAATAAGTGGTAATGGCATTTAAAGTGATCTTCACCTTCTCCGACGCAACGACAATTCCAGCGCGTAAATTGATATCTGTCGCATACGCCGCAACACATATCGATGCGGTCAGTGAGATCTGTTTTTTTTTTTGGATTCTTCGATTCATGATGTTTTGTGTAGGAATATTATTAATATCCACATAAGCTTGAAAGGTTCCGCTTCGAGAGAATGCGCGATAAAGACGAAGATGCGAAACGCCAATTTGCGTCTCTCGACAGGCACAATTACTACCTCTTCAATGCAAGTCCTCACTTTTCTCGAGATTAGGTGGCTCACTCTGTCAGAAAACGAATGATACGATGGGATCTATGGACATCTAGTGTCATCGTTCGAGGAGGTGCGCACCTTCTTGGAGTTGAGGGTTCCTTATTTTCACATAGAAAGGTGAATGTAGATTTCGATACTTCCTTCGTCCCCCATATGATTCAGCCGTCTGCTAGGCATTTATACTGTCAGGGGTCACATCACTTCAGAACTTTTGTCGCTTATGAAAGTGCTGAACTTTACTTCTGAATCCTTACGCACCCGCATTTCTATTCAACTCGCCACCATAGTGCGAATGGATTATTTGGTCATACTGGTTTGATATAAAGTATACCGAGAAAGTTCTTACGCATTGTGAACAGGCTCGAAGGGTGACGTTCCTTGGTATGGCCAGTTAATCCACAAGAAACACAGTACAATTGTATATTGACTACAACACAGACCGTCGACATGGGTTTTATATTTTTACAAATGAGACAAACGGAGTCGCTAACAGAAGAAAGGATCAAGTGTCTGGGAAAAGACGGTTTAGCCTCTTGATTTGCCACAAACAACGACCTTACTTCCGATACAGACTCAATGGTCCAAGCCTGATAACGTCCACAACTTGTATTGCCCGCTACTGCGTCTGAGTCAGGACAACTGCCTTATATCATCATTATGAAGTGAGGCGGCAATACCTTCGTGTCATAATAGCAGACAAATGGATTGTGTATTTAGCAAAGGCTAATATGCAGTGCATAAGTGCATTGATGCATTATTGGAGTGAAATTGTGCTTACGCCTCGCCACGGGTGAGGAGCGCAGCGACTTCGTCACCGACGCACGGGTTGCAACCGATGCCCCAGATGGGAAGACAGGTGGCATTGATGTCAGACATTTGGATTGTGAGATTGAGAGGTAGTAAGTAAGCTTGGAGTTGGGTTTGAAAGGCAGTTGGGTACTGAACACTGAGGTTCACGATCCCTTTTATACGTCGTTCCCTACCTTGGTTGGAGGCAAAATCAATCCTATGAGTTGCAGATATTGTCATAATAGCCTGGGAAATACAATAGATAAGAGGATCAGTGCGCAAATGTGACCAAGGGCAGATGCTTCTTTTTCGCATAGAAACCTGTTTATTCCATAGGGATAGTACTTGTCGCCATTCGCACCAGTTCACACGTGAATAAAGTATAAGTAAAAAGTATAAGTAAAAAGTCAATATGGGGGAACCAGAACAAAATTCCCGCGGTAACTTGACAAGTATCTTGATAGAGGTCCAACATGTTTCAAGCAGGGCCTTTGAGCGGATTCATCGTTCCTCAAGAGACAAATATCGTCCTCCTTCAACATCTTGTTGGACTACCTGCGTAATCCGTGGGTTTTGCTATACTTAAGGATCGCGGACGGGGACAAGAAGTGCCACTTCATCACGGTGATTACAAGATAACCTGTGATTCTTTTCTGGGGGCGGAGATTTTTAACGCTTCGACCTGTAAACCAACGTCGCTCGGATGATTATCGATTAAAATTGAGAACGGAATGGAGATCGGTGACTACACACTTGTCAAGTAGTGTGAACCGCGCCAAGGTGGTGCGGTAGTGCAATCCCGGTCAAGGAAGCCCGTCATCTTTTTCGGCCAATCCAATCCCTATACTTTATGATTGAGCCATGGTGAAGTTCCTATCAATCATTGGTTCGTCTGACTTGTCTACTCCCATACCTCTAGGTTATGCTTTCGGCTATCGTCAGCCGTCTCCGCATCCTTTCTGTTTCTGATGGTGTTACGACGTCCCACCCTGTTCGAAGCATCCATCAGCCTTCGCGATCTGGTCATCCATTCAAGACAGAAAATGATTTTATCCTATACTGACTCTTATGGTGATTGCACTTGTCCATGACATCAGGTCACGGATTCTCAGCAGCTTCTTCGCTGGACGAAAATCAGCTCCATGAAGAGACGATCTGTTTGCCTAGGTTAGCTGATATAAATTGCCTGTTGAATCGGAGCTGGTTCCAAGGACACGACGCGGATTGCTCTCACAGAACAAACTCCGACCGGCAGCTTTCACAGCTCTCCAAAATTGGACAACAAGATAGCAATCGATCGCAGCCTGCAGAGTCCTTTTGCACAAGGGAACCACCCCATCAAAACGCACCAGAGAGTCACCCGCCATAGTAATCCATATCTGATTGGGTGTTTGGGCTATTATAACCCGTGGTCGTCTTCCTTGAACTATCACCAGCGTACGCTTCCAAGTCGTCATGTTGGACTCCAACTTCGTTGGTCTTTGGCCCGACGTGGCAGAGTATTTCGAAAGCAATTGGACGAGGCTGATAACCTCTATCATCAGCTGTCTCGCCCTCATTTCCATCTACCGAAGTCGCCGAGGTCTTAGAACGCCTCAGCTTCAAGGACCACGCGGCGAGAGCTTATTCTTTGGCAATGCTAGCAAGGTCTTCCCTGGGAGTGATCTCAGCCCGACATATCGAGATTGGGAACGGATGTATGGTCCCGTTTTTCAGATGCCCGCTAGCCTCGGCACCGTTCATGTCGTATTGAACGACCCCAAGGCTCTCGCACACTTATTTTCCAAGGATACCACGACGTATTGTGAGCCTCCCGCCCAACGGTATGAGGGCCGGAAGTTGGTAAGCATTGTTGTGCAACATTTTCCAAAGACTTTGGCAATATTCATTTCGTTCCAGTTTGGTGATATGTTGATTGCCATGGAAGGGGAAACTCACAAGAGGTTGGTCACTCTTCACTGATTAGACATAAGCTGAATATTGAACGTGGTTCCAGAATACGCAGAGTCCTGTCTGCTCCTCTGGCGGCCTCAGCAATTCGGATTATCACTCCCACAATTTTGGATTCTGCGTTTCAGGTTAGAACATTTACATTTTTTAACAATCAGCCAATTGATCAACATGAATGACAGCTTAAATCAGTATGGGATTCATGTTTTCAGTCATCGGACAGATTGAATCAAGCCGTCGAAATCGAGATAGTGAAATGGTGGGTCGCCGCATCTGTCTTCCCTCTGGCCTACATTGTTTATCTTCTGTTCCCGATGCGCCCCAGGATGAATGCTTTCACGTATGATGGTTGCCTTTGCTCTACTCCATTCATCTTACGCGCGATATCAATTTTTTAGCATGGACAACGTCGGAAAAGTTGCATTTTCGCATGACTTTGGCAACCTGAAAGGCCATCCGTGCTCAATCATGAGTGGCCTAGATGTTTACCACGCAGTCAGCCCAGCAGGCCGTTTTTTAAGGCTTTCTTTTTATACAGGCGAAGCGCTCTATAGGCTCTTCGGAATCATTTTACCGAACGCCAGAAGTACGCAGTTAGTGGAAGTGGCAGATCAATTTAAACTGTTAACGGCCGACTTTCTGGCGAAGGCACGTAAAGCACCCGAAGATAGCGCCATCCACAAGTCAGTCCTTGGAGTTCTACGTATGTTACTTTCTTTCCTGACTGTGTGGGATTTGACTTGGTGCTGACGCTTTCACGTGTATAGTCAAGTCAGTAGACGCAAACGCTAACATCCGTTTGTCACTTCCCGAAGCCATGGCCCAGGTAGGTTGCTTTTACCTGCATCGGTGTCTGCGGCTGACTTGCTTTGAAGGCCGTATGTACCTCTGTTACTTCTCTATTTCAATATAACCTGACAAAATCGAAGGCTCTGCTTGTAATGGCCGGGTACGATACTGCGGCATGTACGTTCTACGAGTCACCGTCCTGTTGTTCCGAGGATCTCATAAACCGTTACTTCGGTTGTTACAGCTTCCTTAACGGTGATTTAATTTGTCTACGAGTCTTTCCGGGCATTCATTACTGATCCTTCTCTCAGTGGTCGCTCATTGAACTTGCCCGCCACTTAAAAGTGCAAGAGACTCTCCGTGCCGAACTCAGGGAATGCTTGGCTGGCGGGGAACGTCCCACATACGACCAGCTGACAAAAGATCTGAAATACCTCGATGGTTTTCTGTGCGAGATACTGAGATTCCATCCGCCCGAAAGGCAATTACTCCGTGCGGTCCGTACCTTCCCATCCATCCTTTCTGTATCGTTGATTATCCGAACAGGCGACCGAAGATGATGTGATGCCTCTGACAGACCCCATACGAACTGCCTCTGGAGCGATGATCGACAGTTTGCCCATGAGCGAAGGCACCATCATCCGCATCCCGTCGGGGCATTGAATATATCGGAAGCATTTTGGGGCCAGACGCGGAAACGTTCGATCCAGGTAGATGGCTGAATGCCGAGGGCCTTGAGAAAGGAAGAAGGGAGCAGTTACCCGGCTACCGACACCTGTTGACTTTCGGCGCCGGTCCCAGACAGTGTCCGGGGAGAGATCTCGCCATACTGGAGATAAAGGTATGATTAAGCTCCTGTGTAGTTTATAGTTGATTTCACTTCAATATCTAGGCTGCTCTTGTGGTTTTAGTTAGCAACTTCAGTTTTGAGTTCTCCGATGGGCCGTCGACCGAGCTGGGTTGGCAGTTTGGGCGCCCAAAGGTAGCAAGCGAGGACGGTCCGAAAGTGCCCCTTCTTGTACGAAGGTTGTCATAGATCTGGTCATTGTACCATCCGATCCCGGTCCTCGTGTCTGTTGTATCGCAGCAAGAATGTACATTATGTAGTAATTTTTTAAGAGTTTCAATTCAAAACAGACCCGAAACCTGTTTTATCCCCGGAAAACTGTAACGCAGCATATATGAACAATCGTCCTACTCGACAAAGACGAATCAGGGGAACATTTAACAGGCAATGGGCAGCCACTGGAAAATCCGATACCTACCAGTTGGTGAGTGTTTGGACACGCCTCGAGAAAGGCATGCGTACGGCATTGCTACCGCATCGAGCAAGCGTTACAGGTGCCTGCGAATTTCGCCTGTGACTCACGGCAGATTCCTCCCTGGCTAGCAGCGGAACTCACACAAGATCACGTCACAATCACACCTACTCTTTTCGTGAGGAATGTGACGCTTTCCAATGTGATCGCTGGTCGGATGCGGCCCGATTGACTTGTCCACCAATTGACATGTAATGATGTACGGCAGTACTTCCAAACTTGGGTGTATATCTGATCGAATTTTCGGAGGGCCGAGCGCAACTACAAAAGCGTTCGCGAGACACTGGAAAACCCCCCTCGGCCGACTGCATCCCCAATGACATTGACAACACAAGCAGCAGCCGCGCTTCTTTTTGCTATCGTGGTCTATTATGCTCCTACATTATACCAGAATATTGTTAATAACCTGAAGGTAAGTAAACCGAAACCGAACATTGCTCCTTTCAACATAATCTGTAGATTAGCTCCATACCCACAGTTGGTTGCTCGGGCATATTGACCTCCTATATCGGAGCACATCGATATTGGACGCATGCCAGGTCTATTGTCGCAGAGGGTTACAGACAAGTATTAATCCATTTGGGTCCCTCGTATGCGCGATCCGACCAAAAGTCATAGTATCGTGGATCTCTTTTCAAAGTATCGACGATGAAAAGATGGATTATTGTCGTTTGTGGCCCAGATAAGATAGATGATATTCGACGTGCCTCTGATGATTTTCTTTCAATTTCCGAGGCTAAGAAAGATGTAATTCCCCGCGTCTCTCTTGCGTTTGTTTTCATATCTGATTGCACATGTGTAGTTGCTGGACTTGGACGCAAGCCTCGGTTCCGACTTACTTGAAGATCAAGTGCACGTGGACGTCGTGAAAAACCCGCTGACGCGGAATATTGGGGTCAGATATCCTGACGTTCTCGATGAGATTATTACAGCTTTCAACGATTATATCCCTGTCAAGGGCAATGGTAGACATTGCTTTTAGAATCTCAAGTTAATTTAACTTACGGGCCTTAGAATGGGTCAGAATTAGGGCTTTTTCGACCATAATGGACATCGTCTGTAGGGCAGGTAACAGGATGTTGGTCGGCTTACCACTTTGTGAGTTGGTTTTTATCCCCATAACAGTTGAAATCCCATTCACTCGGTGTGTAGGCCGCGACCCAAGCTTTCTAGACCTTTGCAAGACGTTTGCTGTCGATATTGTCAACTCTGGTAGGATTCTCTTCGGCTTTCCGCCCGTGATAAGACCGTACGCTACGCACCCTCGCTTAATTTATGACAGCGAATAAAACGTGCTTATCGGCACCTGTCTAGCATTGCTGCTCGATTTACGAAAGTACCTCGGACCATCGAGCGTGGAATGAAGCACATAGAACCCCTTGTCAAAGAACTTGTAGAACAGGAGGCAATCCACGGAAAGGACTGGCCTGGGCGACCTGTCAGTATCTTCTTGATCTCTTTAAATGTCAGTACTCACTTCCTTATAGAATGACATACTTACCTGGCTGCTCGATGTCTCGAAAGGAAAGCAGCGAAGTTTGAAGGACATCACAACCCGCGTATTTTATATCAACTTAGTATCTATTCATACGACAACTTTGGTGCGTAAATCCACGTTGTTGCCTCCACCAACTCATTTTCCTATGCAGACGCTAACAACTGCGCTGTTTGACTTGGCAACATACACCGAATATGTACAGCCTTTACGTGAGGAAGTTGAAACCATCATCCAACGGGAAGGGTGGTCTAAGGATGCCGTCGGAAAAATGGTAAAGTTGGACAGCTTTATCAAGGAATCAATGCGGTTGGCATTCCAAAGCGTCTGTATGTGGTTATTTCCAGTCCCGCTACCTGCGATGCAAACGAAGCTGTTTTCCAGTTGGGATGTTTCGCAAAGTGATGAAGGACTTTACTTTCTCGGATGGCACCGTAATCCCTGCAGGCAACACCCTAGCCATCCCCGTCTCGTTTATGCACATTGACCCTGTAAAACTTCTTTCTCCAACTATCTGCCCCCAAACGTTAATGAACTGGTGTAGGACATCTACCCCAATGCCGACACATTTGATGGTTTTCGCTTCGAAAAGATGTGTCAGAAGGGAGGAGATAAAACCAAGCATTCCCTTGTTTCGATCCAACCCAACTATCTTCTGTTTGGCCATGGCCGGGATGCATGGTATAATATTTCAAACTCGGTTCATAACCACCGCTGATAGTTTTCTAGCCCTGGACGATTTTTTGCAGCTAGCGAATTGAAGACAATGCTTGCTCACATCTTGATCAACTATGATGTCAAGTTTGCCAATCGTGATGGGCGCCCAGAACCTGTTTGGTTTGGGGGGAGCGGGGCACCTGACCCGACAGTAGAGCTCTTATTCCGGAAGCGGGTTTAATTTGACATTCTACTACAAATATCCCCACTTTATTTTTAGCTTGACCTGGTTGACCGCTCACCATGCCAATATCGACTCGACAACCTGGTTTGGGGTTACGAGGTCATACCCCAACGGCGACAGGATGTGTCATTCGTCGTCATAAGGTTTGAATTACGCTCGGTCACTGTTTGTCAAGGCTCCCCATATATGGCCTGGTCTTATTTCTTTTTCGACAGGGAAATATTGACGTTAGTTTAAAGTCCACCGCCAGTTTCCCCGCGTGACACCGTCACGTACGCGTCACCGCGTCCGAAAATATAAAATACCATCAGTTTTTCTGTACGAAGCCTGGTCTTCAGCTTCAAGCTTCAAGCTTCCTACTTTCCTTGTGCATTCACAGTAGCTGTCTACTAGTGCTGATCATTCGTTTTCGGTAACTCGGGCGCAATGCATCCTCCTCCGCTGCCACTTTTACTTTACATCAGATTCAGGGCCATTTATTTAACATCTTTGTCCTTTCCTATTTTCTGATGGCGATATAATGGCGATGCTCCTATCACTGTTCGGGCCGGAGTCACGCACCCATCAGTCTTCCTATAGTGGGCCCTCCATAACTGAATAACTCATTTGGGGTCATCGCCCTCCCTGAACTATCACCAGTCTAACAGCTAGCCCGCTTCATCATGTTGAACTTCAACCTCGGTGACCTTTGGCCCGATATGGCGGAGTATTTGGAAAGCAATTCGACGAGGCTGGCGACCTCTATCATCAGTTTGCTGGTCATCGGTTCTATCTACCGACGCTGCCGAGGTCTTAGGACACCCCGGTTGCAAGGACCACGTAGCGAGAGCTTCATCTTTGGTAATGCCAGCAAGATCTTCCCTACGGGTGATCTCAGCTCTTTGTATCGAGATTGGGAAAGGATGTATGGTTCCGTTTATCAGATACCCGCGAGCTTTGGCAATATCCATATCGTATTGAACGATCCGAAGGCTCTGACACACTTGTTTTCCAAAGATACTGTGACATATAATCAGCCTCCTGCGCAATGGAATGTGGACCGAAAGTTGGTAAGCGTTGTCCCACAACATTTTCCGGGTCCATCGGTCTTATTTTCTTCCAGGCTGGTGATATCTTAATCGCCATAGAAGGGGAGACTCATAAAAGGTTGGTCGCTCTTCATTGCTCAACAGTGGGGGCGTGAGTGGAGTATTGAACGTGATTGTAGGATACGCAGAGTTCTGTCTTCTCCCTGGCAGTCTCAGCAATTCGCGATTTTACTCCCATCGTTTTGGATTCCGCCTATCAGGTTAGAACAATTTCAGCCTTGAAACAGTCAGCGGATTAGATCATGATCCACTTGAATGACAGCTTAAAGCAGCATGGGATTCATGTTTTCAGCTGTCAGACAGCCATGCCGTCGAAATTGATATAGTCAAATGGTGGGTCGTTGCATCTGTCTCTTCCATGCCTTTATTTACCTTTTGTTCCTTATGTGCCAAGGATGAATTATTTGGCGTAAGATGGCTGTATTCGATTTGATCCATGCTTCTGACGCGCAACATCATTTAGCATGGATAATGTCGGAAAAGTTGCGATGTCGCATGACTTCGGCAACCTGAAAGGCCATGCATGCTCAATCATGGACACCCTGGATGAAGTGTTCCAGACGCTCAGCCCTGCAGACCTTTACTTAAGATTTACCATTTATACCAACGACATCCTCTATAAGCTCTTCAAATTTACCTTACCGAAGACCAGAGTTGCGCAGTCAGGGGAAAGAGAAGAACAATTCAAACTCCTCATGACTGAATTTCTGACGAAGGCACGTAGTGCGCCCGAAGATAGTGCCATTCACAAATCAGTTCTTGGGGTTATGCGTGTGTTACTTTTATGTGCTGGATATGACTTGATGTCGACCCGCTTTTAGTCAAGTCAGTAGACGCCAATTCTAATATCATTTGTCACTTGCAGAGTTCACGGCGCAGGTACGTTACTCCAGCCTGCATTGGGGGCTGACTAACATGCTTTACAGGCAGTATGTCCCCAGTCCCTTTCTCCCATTGTCCCGTCTTCCCATTCAGTCCTGATAAAATCGCAGGGTATGCTTATTATGGCCGGGCTTGAAACGACAGCAGGTACGTTGTACAAGTCACATCCCCATCTTCCGACGATCTCATGAGCCGTCACCTCTGCGGTTTATAGTTGCCTTATCGGTAACCACATTTGTCTACAAGTATTTCCAAGAGTTTAACTGAGCCTCTCAGTGGTCCCTCATTGAACTTGCTCGTCGGCCGGAAATCCAAGAGACCCTCCGTGCCGAACTTAGGGAATGTTTGGTAGGCGGAGAGTGCCCTACATACGACCAGCTAACAAAAGACCTGACATACCTTGATGCATTTGTGTCCGAGATACTGAGGTTCCATCCCTCCGATATGCAAGTGTCCCGTGTGGTTCGTACCTTGCCTTCCCTTCTTTCTTACCGCCTTTGCGTAGTGTTGATCATCCAAATAGGCAACCGAAGACGATGTGATACCGCTGACCGATCCCATACGAACGGCGTCTGGAGCGATGATTGATACCTTGTTCGTGAGGAAAGGCACCTTCATCCGCGTCCCCATCGGGGGAGTGAATATTTCGGAAGCGTTGTGGGGGCTAGACGCGGGAACGTTCGATCCAGGCCGATGGCTGAATGCAGAGGGCCTTGGGAAAGGAAGAAAGGAGCAATTACCTGGCTACCGACATCTATTAACTTTCGGCGCTGGTCCCAGGCTGTGTCCAGGGAGAGATTTTGCCATACTGGAGATGAAGGTTAGTGCGACGAAGCCCCTGGTTGGTAGCTTGGGTGTTTTGACTTCTATATCTAGGCTGCTCTTGTGGTTTTGGTTAGCCACTTCAGCTTTGAGTTTCTCAATGGGCCATCGACAGAACTGAGTTGGTATTTTGGGCGCCCCAAGGTAGCAAGCGAGGAGGGTCCAAAAGTGCCCCTTCTTGTACGAAGGTTGACATAGGGATCTGGTAATCGGATCATCTGATTCAGAGTTCTGATATTGCTGAGAAATCGGTTCGGAGCGCGACGATGTATCAGCGATTTGCGGGGCTGGGCGCTTCAAGACGGTTCAGGTGGGACATATTTGTGTCGTCGTTCCCAGGCGAGTGGAGTGAAGGACTTTTTTGCCGAGTACGTATGTGTAATGAGCCCTACAAATTTTGTAGGGCTCCCTCCTAGAAAAAACAGAAACCGTTGTAGAATACGTGCAAGTAGTCGCGAAGACCTACTAGATGACATACAATTACGCAAGGCTTGGAGTATAACGTTTCGGATGTGTCACTAGCCCCGCCCGGAATGCCAAGTGCAAAGACGTGCGGCGATAGACGGGGACACGTCCGTCTACAACCTTTTGCGGTCGATGAGACCTTGATTATCGATTATCGATTAAGATTGGGAACGGCACGTTTACGAGATGCCCGTGCCATCAGCTATCATAACCGCATACCAATCTAGACACTTGATCTTAACGGACATCACTACGCCTTGTCCGCCAGCTAGGCAAGCGGAAGTTGAAGTTGAAGTTGGCGAGTGTTTGTTCACGCTCTCATATGGGATGCAGGGATTTGTGTTATCTTCTCGTTATTTGGGAGGAAGCAGAACGCGGCAAAATGATCCTGTTGATCCTGCGGATCTTTCCACCACTCTTTTCAATAGAGAAATACACAGCTCTCGGTCCCTATACGTTTGTGCTTGGTTGGGCTATTCGAGTTATGCTTATGGAGCCTTCTTTGAACCGCTCAGGTTGAAGCCCCTGTCAACAGTTTGGTTCGCCTGCGGCTACCCTCGGGTGTCGCCAGCCACCTCCTGTACTGGAAACTACCTTCAAAGGTTCCCTTCGCATGGGAACTTTTTGCTTTCTGACTTCGTAATGTTCGGCCAGGATAGTGTTGTTTGCGCCTGTGACACGTCACACGGCTTCATATCTATTCGCTTATGTCACTTATTCTCACGTCTGATGGACCTCCATATCTGATTACTAGTTCATGATCAGCAATTAGGTGTTGGGGCTATACTCGTGGTCGCCTGCCTTGAACTATCCCCAGCTCGTCCACTTCATCATGTTGAACTTCAATTTCGGCGACCTTTGGTCCGATGCAGAGTACCTTACAAGCAATTCGACGGGGCTGATAACTACAATCCTCACCTTCATTGTCCTCATTTCTATCTACCGAAGCCGCCGAAGTCTTAGAACGCCCCAACTGCAAGGAACACGGAGCGAGAGCTTCATCTTTGGCAATGCCAGGAAGGTTTTCCCCGCGAGTGACCTCAGCTCGTTGTACCGAAATTGGGAACGGATGTATGGTCCCGTTTATCAGATGCCTGCTGGATTTGGCACCGTCCACGTCGTATTAAACGACCCCAAGGCTCTCACACACGTATTTTCCAAGGACACCATCACGTATAACCAACCTCCTGCGCAATGGCATATGGAACGAAAGTTGGTAAGTGTTGTTCCACAACATTTTCCAGAGCCACCAGTCTTATCTCACTCAAGTCTGGTGATATTTTGATCGCCACAGAAGGGGAGGCTCACAAGAGGTTGGCCGCTCTTTAATGCTCAGCAGTCAGGGCGCGAGTGTAATATTGAACGTGTTCGCAGGATACGCAGAGCCCTGTCTTCTCCCCTGACGATCTCAGCAATTCGCAATTTTACTCCCGTTGTTTTGGACTCTGCCTATCAGGTTAGAACAGTTCCAGCCTTAAACTAGCCAGCTGATTGATCAACACGGGTGGCAGCTTAAAGCAGTATGGGGTTCATATTTTCAATCGTCAGACAAGCTTAGCCATGCCGTCGAAATCGATATAGTGAAATGGTGGGTTGCCGCATCTACCTCCCCTCTGGCCTTCATTGGTTCTTATGGGTTCAAGGATGAGTTTTTTAACGTACGATGCGCCGCCTTCGCGTCTCCCCATTCTCCTTACGCGCAATATGATTTAGCATGGACAATGTCGGACAAGTTGCATTCTCGCATGACTTCGGCAACATAAAGGGCCATGCAAACCCAATCATGGACATCCTAGATGTTTTCCATGCCGTCGACACCACAGACCTTTACTTAAGGTTTACCGTTTACACCAACGACATTTTCTATAAGCTCTTCAAATTTACCTTACCGAACGCAAGAATTGCGCAGTCGGCGGGAATAGCAAAACAGTTTAAACTACTCACGATTGACTTTTTGGAGAAGGTACGTAGTGCACCTGAAGATAGCGCCATTCACAAATCAGTTCTTGGGGCTATGCGTATGTTACTTTTATCCGGACTATGTGACTTTGTGCTGACGCTTTCCCATGTATAGTCAAGTCAGTAAACGCCAACTCTAACAACCGTTTGTCACTTCCAGAGGTCACGGCCCAGGTACGTTACCTCAGCCTGCATCGGCGTCGGAAGGCTGATTGATATGCTTTGTAGGCAGTATGTACTTCTGGCTGCTTTTCTTTCATTCAGTTCAAGTTGATAAAATGATAGGGTATACTTGTTATGGCTGGTCATGACACGACAGCAGGTACGTTCTACAAATCGCATCCCGTTCTTCCGAGCATCTCATAAACCTTTACATGTTCACAGCTGCCTTAACGGTGATTTATTTGTCTACGAATGCTCCCGACAGATCAATTACTGAGCTTTCTCTAGTGGTCGCTCATTGAACTTGCCCGCCAGCCAAAAATGCAAGAAACCCTCCGTGCCGAACTCAGAGAATGCTTGACAAACGGAGAACGCCCTACGTACGACCAGCTGACAAAGGATTTAAAATACCTTGATGCCTTTGTATTCGAGATACTGAGGTTCCATCCCCCCGAAATGCAAGTATCCCGTGTGGTTCGTACTCTCCTTTCGCCTGGCCTTTGTGTATTGTTGACCATCCGAACAGGCAGTGGAAGACGATGTGATACCACTGACAAATCCCATACGAACGGCGTCTGGAGCGATGATTGACAGCTTGCCCGTGAGCAAAGGCACCTTCATCCGCATACCCATCGGGGCATTGAATATATCGGAAGTATTTTGGGGACCAGATGCGGGGACTTTCGATCCAGGCAGATGGCTGAGTGCCGAAAGTCTTGAGAAAAGAAGAAAGGTACAAGTACCTGGCTACCGAAGTATATTGACTTTCGCCGCTGGCAATAGGCTGTGTCCAGGGAGAGATTTTGCCATCTTGGAGATGAAGGTATGGCGAAGCTCTTGTCGATAGCATGGTAATTTTGACCTCAAAATTTGTAGGCTGCTCTTGCGGTTTTGGTTACCCACTTCAGTTTTGAGTTCCGCAATGGGCCATCGACGGAACTCATTTGGCATTTTGGGCGTCCCAAGGTAGCAAGCGAGGACGGTCCGAAAGTGCCCCTCCTTGTACGAAGGTTGACATAGGAGTCTAACCATTGCACCACCTGATCCGAGGTTCTGATATTGGAGCTGAATCGATGATGTGTCGGTATTGCCGACTGCCGGTTCGGACGAGAATGAGGGTCAGGAACCCTTCTATTTGGTGTATTTGGCCTGGCTACGTCTGTCATATGTTAGTGAATGCTCAGTAGGTGTAATCTGTGGGCTCTGCACCAAAACGCTCGTAAGACTACTGATACGATTATTGCAATAACAATAAATATCGTAAACTACCCAAGGTACGGGCGTGATATCAATAAGGGCTTTTTTAGCGTATTCATAAACGCTCTGAGTTCGCATGTAATTGCGCACTTGAACGCAATGATTATTCAAATAAGCTGAAGTGATTTCAGTGTCAATGCTGGAAATGTATTACTAACTGTTTTTCGAGGATAAAGGCGAGTCTCGAACCCAACCCCTTCCTCCTCAGGATGAAAAAAAAAATACTTCATCATTTCCGGATACAACAGTTTTTTTTTCGTATGTACAAGAACCGCGGGATCAGGTGGTACAATTACACTCGTGTAAGCCTTCGCACCAGAATGGGCACCTTCGGACCGTCCTCGCCTACTACCTTGGGGCGCCCAAACTGCCAATCCAGTTCGTTGATGGCCCTTGAGGGAATTCAAAGCTGAAGTGGCTAACCAAAACCACAAGAGCAGCCTAGATATCGAAGTGAAATCAACAAAACTACTCCCACAAGAGTTCCCATCATACCTTTATCTCCAGTATGGCGAGATCTCTCCCCGGACACTGTCTGGGACCGGCCCCGAAAGTCAATAGATGTCGGTAGCCGGGTAATTGCTCCCTTCTTCCTTTCTCAAGGCCCTCGGCATTCAGCCACCTGCCTGGATTGAATGTGCCGGCATCTGCCCCCCACAACGCTTCCGATATATTCACTCCCCCGACGGGGATGCGGATGATGGTGCCTTTCCTGACGGGCAAGCTGTCAATCATTTCTCCAGAAGCAGTTCGTATGGGATCGGTCAGCGGTATCACATCATCTTCAGCTGCCTGTTCGGACGATCAACGATACAGAAAGACAATGATAGAAGGAGATAAAGGAAGGCACGAACCGCACGGAGTAATTGCCTCGCGGACGGATGCAGCCTCAGTATCTCGGATACAAAAGCATCAAGGTATTTCAAATCTTTTGTCAGCTGGTCATATGTCAGGCGTTCTCCGCCTGCCAAGCATTCCCTGAGTTCGGCACGGAGGGCATCTTGTACTCCCAAGTGGCGGGAAAGTTCAATGAGAGACCACTGAGATAAGGATCAGTAATTGAAGTCCCGGAGAGACTCATAGACGAATGAAATCACCGTTAACGCAGCTGTAATAGCACAGGTAACAGTCCATGAGATCCTCAGAAGAACGGGACGAACGTACATGCCGCAGTATCATACCCGGCCATTACAAGCAGAGCCTTCGATTTTGTCAGCTACAATGAATGAAAGAGGAGTAGCAGAGATACATACGGCCTACAAATCACGTCGGTCAGCCTGACCCCGATGCAATCAAAAGCAGCGTACCTGGGCTGTGGCCTCTGGAAGTGACAAACGGAGGTTGGCACTGGGGTCTACTGATCTGACTATGCACGGGAAAGCGTCAGCAAGTCATATCTTACACACGGCCAGGACAGAAGTGACATACGTAGAACCCCAAGGACTGATTTATGAATGGCGCTATCTTCGGGCGACTTACGTGCCTTCGTCATAAAGTCAGTTGTGAGTAGCTTGAATTGTTCTGCCACTTCCGCTAACTGCGTACTTCTGGCATTCGGTATGATGATTCCGAAGAGCTTATAGAATGCTTCCCCTGCATAAAAAGAAATCCTTAGGAAACGGCCTGTTGGACTGACTGCGTGGTAAACATCTAAGCCACTCATGATTGAGCACGGGTGGCCTTTCAGGTTGCCAAAGTCATGCGAAAATGCAACTTTTCCGACGTTGTCCATGCTAAAATAATATTTCGCGTAAGAAGAATGGGCCAGCATCAAGGAAGTCATCGTACGTGAAAGCATTCATCCTGGGGCACATAAGGAATAAAGGTAAACGATGAAGTCCAAAGGGAAGTTGCAGAAGCGGCGACCCACCATTTCACTATATCGATTTCGACGGGATGATTCAATTTGTCTGATGGTTGAAAACACGAATCCCACATTCCCTTAAGCTGTCATTCGTGTTGATCAATCGCCCGACTGTTTTAAGTCTGGAACTGTTCTCACCTGATAGGCAGAATCGAAAATCGCGGGAGTGATATTGCGAATTGCTGAGACTGCCAGGGGAGAAGACAGGACTCTGCGTATTCTGTAATAACATTCAATATGCCGCTCGCGTTCTGTTAAGCAGTAAATAGTGACCAACCTCTTGTGAGTTTCCCCTTCTAAGGTGATTAACATATCGCCAAACTGGAACTCAATTGACGGCTCTGGAGAACGTTGTGGAACAACACTTACCAACTTCCGACCCTCGTACCTTTGCGCAGGAGGTTCACTATATGTCGTCGTGTCCTTGGAAAATAAGTGTGTGAGAGCCTTGGGGTCGTTCAATACGACATGGATGGTGCCGAGGCTGGCGGGCATCTGATAAACGGGACCATACATCCGTTCCCAATCTCGATATGTGGAGCTGAGATCACTCGAAACGAAGACCTTGCTAGAATTGCCAAAGAATATGCTCCCACTATGTGGTCCTTGCAGTTTGGGCATTCTAAGACATCGGCGGCTTCGGTAGACGGAAATGAGGGCTAGCAAGGCAAGGGTAGAGGTTATCAGCATTGTCCAATTGCTTTCGAAATACTGTGCCACATTGGGCCAAAGGTTAACGAAGTTGACGTTCAACATGACGAAGCGGACGAGCTGTTACACTGGTGATAGTTCAAGGAAGGCGGCCACGGGTACTATGATGAGTGACTGTCCAGCAGAGAAGCCTTGAGAATCTATGACCTGATGAGTAGTCTCGACATCTCATTCCTGAATAAGTAACCCAATCAGATAGTATGAATCAAAGGAGAAATTTGTTTTTTGTCACCTAAAACACCAGATCGCATGTAGAAAGGCGTATTGCGATCAGAAAACAGAAAAGAACAAGGTTCACGTAAGTATCGCAGCCGAGTTTATGGGAGGAAACGTGCCTTTGAAGTTGCCGGAAATGGATGATGTACTCGTTTCACAAACGATTCTTTGACAAAATCCGAGTACTCGGATTTTATCTCACCGTACCGTCGCTATCCACTCTATCAAAGCATGTCAGAAAGAAGCACGCGAAGGAAGCCTCAGACGGCTGACGATATCCGAGAGTTGTACGGCCCGTATCACGGGAGTAGGTAAGTCGGACGAACCAATTCACCCTGAGCTGTTGCCAGCGGTAGTGGTTCAACAAAGGTTTCCATAAGTATGGCCTGATGCAACGTAATGGTTGAGTAACAGTAGCCCAACCTGGTATTGTGAATCCAGAAGGTGCATTCTCTATCGCCGAAAAAAGATGATCAGGCTTCCTTGACCGAAGAGCGCCGGTATCGCGGTTGTGTCACCGCGTCATCTTATCGCATTTTACTCTGTCCGAAAATTCGTGAACGAGCTGTGCGAAGGGGTTTCCCCTTTTTCTAACATCGGAAAAGGATGGACAGGATAAAAAGAGCTGATGGATGCTTGATCGAACAACGAGGGTAATTGTATAACCGCATCACCCCGTGATTCGCTTGCCAGAACATTCATATCGACTCCGCCGAGAAAAGAGCAGGTGTGAACATTTGAATTACTCACCAACTTGCGGCTCAAAGATCCTTCGTGAGTCCAATGATTCACCCGTTCCCAATTTTAATCGATGATCGATAAACATTAGCAAACTTGGAGCTTGAAGGTTGCTGATAGTGAAACATGATGAAAAGGACAACTAACGGCGAATCGATGACGCGAGAAATATGATTCTCTGTCGCCAAAAAAACATATTTTGTTACGCAAGTATCGCAAAACTGACAGGTTATGCAAGTAATACGATAAGATGTGGATAAATGAAGGACGAGATGGTCTGTTGCCGAAAAAAGGAGTCTCTCTAGAACATGATGAACTCCTATCATTGAAGAAACCCCGGGCCGCACCGGCAGATTCCATAGGGGGGTACTAGTAACGAAACGTAACATTTCTTGTCGCCAGTTTCGAATCTGCCCAGAGCACTGATCCTTCTATCTATTGTGTTTCCCAGGCAGCTTCCGCGACTTACAGGATTGATTTTGCCTCCAACAAGGCAATTGGGTATAAAAGGGATCGTGAACTTTGACTGTTCAGTACCCAACTTCCTTTCAAACCTAACTCTAAATCTCACAATCCCAATGTCTGACATCAATGCCACCCGTCTTCCCATCTGGGGAATAGGTTGTGACCCGTGTGTCGGTGACGAAGTCACTGCACTCCTCACTCGTGGCGAAGCGTAAGCACAATTTCTCCAATAATGTACTGTACTTACGCATTACGCATTAGTCTTTGCTAAATATCCCATCCATTGGTCCGCTACTATGACATAAAGGTATTGTCATCTCACTTCATATCGATGATGCAAGGCAGTGGTACTGACTTAGACGTAGTAGTGGGCAATACAAGTTGTGGACGTTATCAGGCTCGGACCATTGAGTCTGCATCGGAAGTAAGGCCTTCAAGTTATTGTTTGTGGAAAAACAAGAACTAAATTGTCTTTCCCCAGACAACCTACCATTGTCTCATTTGTAAAAATATAAAACCACGTCGATGATCTGTTGTTGTAGTCAATATAAAGTTGTCCAGTGTATCTTGTTAGCAGGAGTGTCATAAGTCTTCTCACGATGCCCTGGTCCATCGCACATCGTAGTAATACAAGCAGCTTTTTCTGAGAAGATACGTTACTCTGAGAGCAATATCTGGAGTGATATTGGTACTCTTCGGCTCGAGCCATGACCGAATAATGCACTGTTTCATTCGCACATTCAAAATAAATTTTCAGAACTTTTCAGCACGTTCATGGGCGACAAAGTCCCTGATCACTGCCGTATTCAAATACCAGGCAGACAGCTGAATGCTGAGGATCATATGAAAGGACGACGGGTATATATCCACCTTTTTCAGTTCATGAACTACAACGGATAATTCAAAATCCAAGTTGTCACAAACAAGGTTGATTACCCGCGGGTGTCCGTCTGGGAGCGCAGACAGTCGAAAGAAAGGCGATGGAATTCGCCGTGGAAGCGTTAAAGATGTAAGCGACGGCGGAGAAAAACGCTAAGGTTACCATCTACGAGTTGGCAAGTCTTAGCAATGGAACCTTGGGGAAAAGTAGATGAAATGGCAGCTAGGTGGGCGCGAGGGCGCAGACTCACCTACGACGCGGTGACACGCCTAGAGGGTAAGCCAGATAGGACGGGCGCTGTGGGTTTGGAGGTCAGTTAAGCAGTAAGGGAGCGGATGATACGAATCCCATACTTTTTGCAGGAAAGGCGGTCAATGTCTCAAATTGCTGTTGCTCACTCAGTAACAGCCAGAGAGAAGCGCCCATCGTTTGTCGTTTGTCGTTATGCCGTCTTCTGTATGCAGGTATGCGGGAGAATATTGGGAGAGAGCTGCCAGTGGCGGACGGCCCAGTGGTGGACGCACGTCATTTAAGAAACATTCGCCCTGCAGACGGTGCACCGGGCATCAGGCTGCACTATTCAGCTTGGTTCGAGACACAGCTATCTACCGTCACTCCGTCAGTAGCCGTCAACGGCCGTTTCCGTCACTGTCAGGACAGAGTGGTCGAGTTTGAACGGACGGAGATGCTTGAACCATAACCGTCGTCTGATCGTCTACTAGTGTGACTAGTACAGCCGTCTACCGTCAAACAGGTGCAAACTTGGCCTTATGCCTGCGCACACCCACAACACATTGGCCTTGAATGTAGTGACGCAGGCGGTTTAGGTCAATGACAGCCATTGTCTGCATGAATAATATAATGATGTGGAATACATGCGGAGTGTGACAAATGAACAATATTATGATACAAGACTTGTTCACACTGATCACCACAGAAATTGACTCAAAAAAACATGCTGAAATTGAGTCATCTGGCAAATCAGCTAATCCTATCTTCTTTTATGTCAAAACATTCTACCTATCATGAATCTTTGACAAATGACTGAATCTGATTCACAAGTTGAGTTTTGTTGGGAGGCTTGGACTGATCAAGGCCAAGCGACAGACTGATGTTCCTGACCAGAGTACTTGTGACATCAGAGTATGACTTGTGAAAGACTATTTTGTCAATGATGCAGAGGCAATAATGAATAAAATGGAACAGAGATTTGTTCCTGTCATCATATACAGAAAAAAGTGATTCAATGTTTGGTGCTTTTGAACTGTTTGTAGAATAACTGAAGAGAAAAGACAAACAAGGATAAACTATCTGGAGCCGAATAAGAGCAGTACATCAGGGCTACATACTGATAAATAAATTATGTAATTAGGCACAGTATCCATGGAGGTATGGGCAATTTAATTTGATAACTCATTGAATCACTTATTTGAGTGTGCATCAGAAACATCAGAAACTGACATGAATCAGTGGCTATGACCTGAAACTGATGATGGATGGTTATAAAAATGATGGTACCTTGACATTAATGTTATATAAGCAGTGCAAACATGCCAGGGCACCCCACTTCTGATATGCACCCCATCTCTGCTGCTCACAAGGAAAACATCATTTCCCTTGCCTCCCATGGTCACTCCACCCAATATATTGCCTCTCACACTGACATTAGCCAGCCTACTGTCTCCAGAATACTCCAAAACATTCTTCCCAATCAACAAACACCTCATCTTGGTTGTCCTTCCAAGCCCTCTGCCACTGCCACTCAGTCCATCCTCTCACAGATCACCACTGGTAAGGCTGCAAATGCTGTCCAGGTTACCAGGCACATAACCACTATCATCCTCAATCCAGTCTCCACCAAGACAGTCAGGAATGTCCTCAAGAAACACTCATTCAAGGTTGTAACAAAGAAGAAATCTAGATCTGCTCCTTTGAGTGGGTCTGAATCTGAGTCACTGGGTGTGCAGAATTTCCAGGAGATGGTTGGCATTTGCTGTGAAGCACAGGGAGTGGACAGTTGAGGACTGGAAGAGGGTAATTTGGTCATATGGTAAGTAGTGGGTGTGGAAACAGGTGGGGGAGGGGTCAATTGAAAAGGAGGTACAAGGAACAGTGAAATTTGGGGGTGGAGATATCATGGTATGGAACCATATGGGCTGGAATAGTGTGGAGGAGCTTGCAGAGGTTAAGGGGAGGATGGATGCTGATCAGTAGATGGAGATTTTGGACAGTCACTTGCTGCCCAGCTTGGAAGAATCTGGTATTACTGAAGATGAAGTCATTTTCCAGCAAGACAATGACCCAAAGCACACCTCCAGAAAGGCCAAAAATTAGATGGAAGAGAATAATATCATGCTTCTAGACTGACTTCCAGTCTCCAGACCTTGATCCCATTTAACACCTCTGGCATCATATCAAAATGCAGTTGGAAAGGAGTTTGGCAGATTTGGGAGAGTGGCAGGGAGGTGTGGAATGATATAGAGCTAGATGTGTGTCAGAACTTAATTGAAAGCATGCCTAGAAGGGTGCAAGCAGTGATAAAAGCAAAGGGGGGTAATACAAAGTACTAGAATAACCATTTCCTATATTTCTTATTCACACTCAAAAAAGTGATTCAATGAGTCATCAAATCAAATTACCCATATCTCCATGGATACTGTGCCTAGTTACATAATATGTTTATGAGTATGTAGCCCTGATGTACTGCTCTTACTCAGCCCCTCATGGTTTACCCTTGTTTGGCTTTGTTTTTGAGATATTTTACAAACAGTCCAAAAGCACCAAACATTGAATCACTTTTTTGAGTCACTGTAGCATCTGGTACCATTGTCCAGGCTTGCCTCTGCTTGGCACTTTTGTGAGCATCCATGGATCATTTTGGTTTATGATATGTCCATGCTGATATATGCCAAAGATCTTTGATTATAATCAGTTACTAGTATTTACAGTAAGCAACAAAACTGTAGCAATGTTTTGCAATCTTGGAGAGATTGGTGTCTAGTGCAACATGTAAAATAGGAACAAATAAGAAAAAATATAGATAAGATAGCCCTACTTCTTAGCTGTAATTTGGCTTCACATTGTACTTGTTTGGATATGTTGATGCTGACATATAAATTGCTTTTTAAGCAGATGTCATTGCTACAGTTTTGTTGCTGACAGCAATGGAACACAAATCATTATGTGGGAGTCATGTGACCAAGTTTAAAGTCATGTGACATTGTTTAACAAGTTGAACATGCACCAAATAGACCATAACAACTCTTGGAACTGACCATGAAGGCACTCTCTGCTGCTCTACAATCCCACATCCTCTCCCTCCTCAAAAGCTGGTCATTCTGCTCATGAGGCCTCCTCTATCACTGGTATACACCACACTACCATCTCCAGACTCCATAGACGGCACTCCCCCTACCTCCCCAAGTCATCTGGAGGCCATCCTACCAAGCTTTCTGACAGAAATGTCAATCATGCCATTTGACTCATTGGCTCTGGCAAGGCTGACACAGCTGTAGATGTCACCAGGGCACTTCAGGATGTCATCAACCAACCACTCTCATCACAGACAACTAGGAGGTACTTGAAGGAGGCAGGGATGAAGGCAGTGGTGAAGAAAAAGAAGCCCCTTCTCACTGCAAGGCATAAGAGGGCAAGGATGGACTTTGCATTGGCACACAAGGACTATACTGTGGAAGACTGGAAGGGGGTGGTGTGGTCAGATGAGACAAAGATTAATAGGTTAGGGTCAGATGGGAGGAAATGGGCATGGAAGAAGGCAGGGGAGGGTCTCAGTGACAGGCTAGTGAGTGGCACAGTGAAGTTTGGTGGAGGGTCAGTTATGGTCTGGGGGTGTATGATGTGGGATGGCCCTGGATATGCTTGCAAAATTGATGGGAGGATGGATGGGGACCATTTTGTGTCCATACTGGAGGAGGATCTTCAAGCAAGCCTTGAATATTACAATAAGGGTGCAGAAGATGTCATCTTCCAGCAGGACAATGACCCCAAGCACACATGCAAAAAGGCCAAACAATGGTTCCAGGACAATGGAATTGAGGTTCTATTGTGGCCAGCCCAGCCTCCAGACCTCAATCCTATTGAACAACTCTGGACACACATCAAGAGGAGACTGGCAGACTATGAAACACCCCCATCTGGAATCATAGAGTTGTGGGAGAGGGTTGAGGCAGAGTGGAACAAGATTGAGCCAAAGGTGTGCCAGGATTTGATTGAAAGTATGCCTAGGAGGGTTCAGGCAGTGATAGAGGCAAAGGAGGGGTATACAAAGTACTAGAATGTGCCAATATTTGATTTAAAAACATTGGCAACAAAACTGTAGCAATGACATCTGCTTAGAAAGCAATTTATATCTCAGCATCAACATATCCAAACAAGTTTAATGTAAAGCCAAATTACAGCTAAGAAGTAGGGCTATCTTATCTATATTTTTTCTTATTTGTTGCTATTTTACATGTTGGACTAGACCCAAATCACTCCAAGATTGCAAAACATTGCTACAGTTTTGTTGCTTACTGTATTTATAATTTGACTCTTACCAGATTGTACACTTTCTGCACATTCAGATCCTTGTCAAAGGAGTTTGAGCATGTCCCTTCATCTATTACATGTTGTAAATGACTATGAAACAACATTGCAGCATCTTTGTTCCCAGTTAATTCATCATCATTAGAAATATTAAGATTTATGCACCAGGATCTGCTCCATCCACTCTGTCATTATCTGCATCATTGCTAATGCCAGATGTGCGGCTACCTGCTTCCTCACCTTCCTTGCTGTCCTTGTCTTTGTCACCTGTTGAGGCCCCAACCCATTGACAATGTTCATGTTTGTTACTGTGCTGAGAGATATTTCTGCAACTCCTGCTAGCTTCCTTGCCTTCCTCACATCCATCCTCATCCTCATCCTCATCCTCATCCTCATCCTCATCCTCATCCTCATCCTCATCCTCATCCTCATCCTCATCCTCATCCTCATCCTCATCCTCATCCTCATCCTCATCCTCATCCTCATCCTCATCCTCATCCTCATCCTCATCCTCATCCTCATCCTCATCCTCATCCTCATCCTCATCCTCATCCTCATCCTCATCCTCATCCTCATCCTCATCCTCATCCTCATCCTCATCCTCATCCTCATCCTCATCCTTGTCCTCATCCTTGTCCTTATCCATGTCCTCATCCTCACCTTCACCCACACAATCCAACATACATGCAACAAAGTGTGACCTGGCCATGTATAGCAGTATGACATATACAGTTGATTATGTACTCACCTGCCAGTCAGCAAAAATCCTGCATCAAACCACGGTATGACACAGGCAGAGAAGTGGTGCAAGCATGGCCCACACTTGCTTCCATTGTTGAAACAAACCCTCCATTGGTTGATAGTTTCCTTCTCATTGCCCAACTTCTCCATGTTGCACAACACCAACTCAACAACAGAATCCCATCTACCCTCCACTTCAGATGCTGGACAAAATTTCAGTGGACATGGTGGAGCAGCATGCACAGTATTTGGGACCAACTTGCAGGTATATGCAATTGATGCATTGAAGGTGTTTGGGTCTACTTGCACTTTACAGCAAATTGTAGTAAGTCATAAATTAAAAATATGGCCTACTGTTTACAATGATTACTTGCAGGTGCATTTTTTTCAAGTGGCTCTGTAGGCCCCATGAGTTTTTGAAAGCAGCATGGCTCTGTGGATGCCACAAATACCCAGCCTTGCATTTTGAGGGTCAGGTGCAGAAGGGGCAGATGTGAGACTTATTTGTCATGACAACAAAGCACCCAGGAATATTATTTTGTACAATAGCAGACTAAAAGAGGCTTCAATTAAGACCTAAGGATGTGAAGAGATTGCTTACATGACAAAATTGGTTTATCAAGTCATGTGCCTCTTTTTTGATGGCCACTGCCAGTGTACATAGGATTTTGATGGTAAGCAAACAACTAGCAAAGGATCCATCAGAGTTATATGACTGGTGTGGCCAGTTCAAATCTAGAGCACTGATGTGTATTCCTTTCACTGGTTCAGACTCATAGGAGATGACAGAGCCCTACACTGAAAAACAATATCAGATACTAGAAAAAAAAAAAAAAAAAAAAAAAAAAAAAAAAAAAAAAAAAAAAAAAAAAAAAAAAAAAAAAAAAAAAAAACAATATCAGATACTAGAAACATGGGTATTGCAGTGTGTACATTTTCTACTACCTCCTTATGCACCTTTTCACTCTCTTGGCAGTATGAGCAAGTGCTGGGCAGTGACAAATTCTGGTGACTAGTAACACACACTGTTAGTTGAAATTGAAATGAGAAAAGCCAGCATGCTTGTTGTTCAATTTGAGGAATCAAATATGTGTCCCATTCCTGGGTGTCCATTCTTTTGGTCATTCCAAAAATTGAAGCACCACATTGGTGAGCATGGACCAATAGTTCAGGAGTATTGGCTTCAGGGAAACCACATTGGTATGCAGAGCAGTCTTCATTCTTAGGCTCAGAAGCTGATAAACATTGAAGGTATTGGCTACACAAAGCTTCAAACCTCCAAATATTTATATGGCTCTGAAATGCTACATGGCTTATGTGCAGACTACATACTGAACAAGAGTGTGAGGAGCATCAAATGGAACAGAAACTGAAATTCATTAGAACATGCTTGGAGGTCCAAGGCTTCAATCCTTTGGAGATCCAGCACAAGCTTTCACAATTCAGGATCATGGAAATTATGAATGCAGTGGAATGCTATGGCCACAGTGGCTGTCATTCAAATGTGGAGAAATATGCATGCAAACTCTTGAAGGCTAAATGTGTGATATCTTTGGATGAGCGTTGACAACAAGTGAGCACAATATTGTCTTACATGACTGACTGATATCATATTTTCCATTTCTAGTGGGCTGCTGTGTGGCTATGGTGTAATCCTGACATTCTACAAAACAGTCTGGATTTGAGTGACTTGGAAGATGAATTCATCTTGGCAGAGGGCACAGATGCATAGCTCAATAACTATACATTAGTGTCAGCTACAGTGCACAGCTTTTTCTGTAGTTAGCCAAGTTAGCCACAACAGGCCACAGCATCATCAGCAAACTCCATTGAATGCTTGCAAAACAGATGTGAATCTCTATGACCAATTGCCCCATGCAGTGCTGTCCAGGACAACCTCTGCTGCATCTCCCTTCTTTGATACTGCTCTCATGACATCTAATCTACTTGTACTCTGTTTTTTCAAATTGGCACCCACAATGTCCTGAATTGGGCCATCAGTGAGGATATCAAGGTATTGCACAATATCAAACTCTTCTTCAAGCACAAAACAAAGTTGCACTGCAGAAGATAAGTCATCTGGCAACCCGTCATCAAGCCAGCTTAATCTTGCCAACTCCAGATCTTCAGGATCCAATCCATCTTCAACCCCTTCATCAACCAACTCAGACTCATGGAGACAATTATTGTCTTCATTTTCTCTAGATGTGCAGGGCTCAGACACTGACTGGCACCCATGCAGATCCCACTTACTAAACAGAGGGGGCTACAGCCTACAAGGCCTTTGTGGCAGTTCTATTGCACATCCACAGGCTTTAATCTCATGCACAGACCCTCCATCCTGCTCCTGTTCTAAAAATAGAAAGGATGAGAAAATATGTTTAAGCCACCAAGACCCTACCCCCCCCACCCTGGGTCTTGGAATCCCAGGCTGGGCCCCCCTTGGCTGTTGAAGCTGAGATTGATAAAGATGATAAGGGAAATGATGAGGTTGCTCCTGAAGAGACTGCAGAAGCCTGGGACAAAGTACTAATAGACGACAACAATGTAGAAATGGATGTCAAGTTGTACTGTGATTAGCTAGTACATCTATAAATATTTTCACTACTGAGCCCTGGCCTAGGCCGAGCCGCATTTGGGGGCTTAGGCTCGGCCCCACTTTCTCCTAGGCCCCAGCCGCCTTGAACCGGGCCTAAGCCGCGTCTCTTGGGCCGAGCCGGGCCCGAAAAACACTACGGGTGGGACGCGTCCCCGACCATGGTGCCTCAGAAACCACCTAGCAATACTGGTCCATGAATACTGAACCGCGATATAATTTTAGTCAGTGAGCACTGAGCAGTCGAGAGGCGACATGAGCCTCAAGGGAACGGACGGGTGTACCAGAAATTTGCATGAAGTTTGTAACGGCTGGGATGGTCAGCGGTTATCGAACGGTGTTCCCACGATGCCACCATGCTCACCACTCTCCGGCTTAAGTGTCTCATAGAAGGCGAAGATATCGTCTTTCCAGTTACCGCGGTGCTCGATGACGAGGTTAGCGACTTGAAGGAAAAAATACAAAGCAAGCGAGACAAGGATAGTTTAAAGGATGTCGGTCCTCACACTCTAGAATTGTGGAAGGTGAGCGTCATCGACGAGCTACTACATGAAATGACATTACTTTTCTCAGCCCAAGGACGCCGTCGATGCCAAGCCACGCAACACTCTCGTTGAACGTATCGGGCTCCTCGGTGATCTTTCGAAATTTGCAGATGAATTAGACCCCTCGGAAACCGTCTTCAGTATCTTTCCAACACAACCCCCCAGAGACTACATCCACATAATTGTAAAGGTCCTGCCTGCCGGTGAGTAAGACTGGATCTTGCACCTGAGCGTTACTGACAAGATTCCGCCCATAAAACATTTCCCTTTATCAACTCCACAATTTGAATGCGTTCTTGCTCTTGGTTTGGTCGTCAAAATCATTTCCCAACCCTTCCCATGTCTGTCTCTGCGTCCGTTTTCTATTGGCAGGAATCGTTGCGCCTTTGGATCACCCAGCCGAAATCGGTTTGTTACGGATGTTCCTGCTAATGTATCTCTTACCCACACGTACTAGCTCATAACAAGGCTCTTGCAATGGCGAATGCTGCACCGTCACCGTCCAGTGTTTCCACGGACACGAAGAAATACAAGATAGAGCAGGAAGATCACCCGGTTTATAATGGACGTCCCGGCGATCGACGAGGCCCCCCCATCACCATCTACCACCCAGTCCTCGCCGAGTTAAAAGATATGTTGAGGAATCCGACGAAGGTGGTAGACGAACACGAAAGCCAACGTGTCAATGATACAGCAAAGCTTGTTCTCGCATCGACCACGATATATGATAGTGAAAAAGAACGCGGTAAAGCAATTTATGGCCACCTCAAGGCCCTTCTTGAAATCAACACCCTTGACGAAAATGTGAAGACGGAGGATGACCGCGGTAAGATGGTGGCAGAAGCTGATTTTATATTTGAGCAAGAGATTAAGGACAATGCCTTCGAAATGAAGAAAGCCCCCGTAATCTTTGGTGAGCTGAAGAATGAGCTTGGGATAAATGGACAGTGTGGTCCACAAAATGCTTTGACGCTACGCAAGCACCTCGCGGCGAAGAAGGTTGGTATTTATGATCCCTACTTTCCTTGTTCCTGACACTTTTGAGGATAGTATAATGGCCTTCGCGATGCAACCTGCTGCCCCTGCATCACAATTTCGGTTGCAGGTCCCTATATCGCTATCGGTGGAGCCGTTTTCGCAGATATATTTGTTGTTGAGGCTTTCACGGATTTTATCTACATGGGAGGTCAACCCTTTGGCAACGAACGGACCCTCGCTCTATCCCGGATATTCGCTGCTGTCGCTCAAGCTGTTAGGGGTTTGAGCCGATTTTATCATGAGCTCCGCTCGAGCGCGACGGCCGACGTCCATCGGTTACTTCCCAGCCCTACCTACTATGACAACAGGGAACCAGATTTACCCCTTATCTTTGACCGTCGTTTCACCTACGAAGGAAGGCAGTCTGGCGAATACCGACGATCGCTGTTCTGTGCCACGTATGGTGACAAAGATGTCCTCGTCAAATTCTGTGAATCGTACCACGGGGAAGGCCATCGCAAAGTCGCTGAAGTTGGCTTCGCGCCGGAGCTTTTCTTTTGCGACAGAATCAAAGGGGTGTAATGATGGTCATCATGGAGCGGTTGAAAGCTCGGGATGCATACCACCACTTTAGATTCACTCTTTTACCAGCGAGCATCCTGGATGACTTGAAATCAGCCATAGATGTCCTTCACGAAGCTGGTCTTGTATTTGGAGATCTGCGCCGACCAAATGTTTTGATCAAGGAGACTAGTGAAGGGGAAGTGCAAGCGCTGCTGATTGACTTTGAATGGGTTGGACTTGATAACCAGGCAAGGTACCCACCTTCTCTCAATGACTCTGGAATGATAGCTTGGGCTGTGGGAGTAGGGCCACATACACTCATGAAAAAGGAGCATGATTTAGAAATGATCAGGCAACTTAACATTCATCCCTTTTGAAATGGTGTTGAATGGAATAGGGGAATGCAAAGTTGATGAGTTGACCATTTTGGAATGGTTGATTTGGTTGTGATGGAAGTGGAATGAATTGATTTAACTTTGTTTGGCTGAGTTTGAATTTGACATCTGAGCCTGCTTGATGTTGGAAGTTGCCACAGGGAGGGCATTGATCTATAGTGGATGGTTCAATTCCAGGCTCAGCCACTTTTTTAAAATGTATTCCATCCCTTTGCTTGATATTTTGGTTGCAATATATTTCAATATTTAATGCAGACTCTAAATTAAGTGATTCTGTGGATCTGAAACATGACTAAAACATATCACTTAGCTTTTCAATTACTGATTCCACTATCCCAAAATGTTTTATTCTAGAGATATTCAAACCCCATTTCTATCTGTGGTGATGAAATAAATTTGCCACTCCATCTATCCCTTACTCAGGTATGAAATATTTTATTCTGTGCACATTTCACTCCTTTTTTGGTTGTTCCAAAATATCTCAGTGCTGGTGGTTTTGAAATTAGAGCTGAAATGTGGCTGAAATATATTAATTCTTTAACCTTTCATTTACAGCTATTTCATCTAGATGGCATAAACATATTATTCCCAAGTACCTCAGAAATAAATATTTTATGCAGCCTCTAAGTTGCCTGATTACATCCTTATGAAATTGGAGCAGAAATGTGGCCAAAATATATTACTTCTTTAACATTTCATTTACAGCTTCTTCTAACCCAAAACATTTAATTCTGGAGATATTTCAGCTCTACATCTGCTATCTGAAATAACCAGTTTCATCACTGTAGAATTATATCAGAAACTTGTACCTGAAATGCATCATTTCTCTGAATTTTGTAATCATTTTTTACTAACATGAAGTTATTTATTCTGTTCCCATTTCAGCCCTATTTCAGCCATCATGAAATCACCCCCATGTAGTAGCAGCCTTGTTGTCTCAGCCTCATTCCATTGTTATTCAGCCTCATCTCATTGTCTCAGCCCTTGCCTCATCCATCATTCAGCCCTTGCCTCAGTCTTGTTGTGTCAGCCTTGCCTTATCTGTCATTTAGCCCTTGCCTCATCTGTTGTTCAGCCCTTGCCTCAGTCTCATTGTGTCAGCCTTGCTTCATCTGTCATTCAACCCTCACCTCATCTGCTGTTCAGCCCTCACCTTGTCCATTGTTCAGCCTTGTTGTTCAGCCTTGCCTCATCTTGTCATTATTCTGCCTCATCTCATTGTCTCAGCCCTTGCCTTGTCTGTCATTCAGCCCTTGCCTCATTCATCACTCAGCCTCTGTTATGATGACAAGTCATTGTCCAATCTAATCAATGATGTAATGCCATGAGGATTGTTTGAAACAATAACAAAGTAGAGTCTGGTGAAACATGATTGAGTAGACAGCACTAAGTCCAACAAATGAGACTCAGGCTTGAGACAAGTAAGGCAGATGAGAGCATTTGAACAACAACTTTGACAATCTCACCAGAACTAGTAGTTCCCAGAGATGTTAACTTGTGTATTACAAGCTAAGTCAAACTGAAGGTTCAACCTAAGACAAACTCTAGTATTTATACCTAAACCTACTGTCTGTAAAAGGTAAGGAATGTGAGAATGATATCATAGCAACATCATAGAAACAAAACAAAGGTAAGCATACATCATAGATGAAAAGGGTCACGCTTATGTGAGCAGTGACATTGCATAATCATAGAAAAGTGGTGGTGATGCATAGGTATTCAATAAAGGAAGGTGCTGACATAAGGAAAATGAAAATGTTTGCATAGGTTGTAACACTAGCTCTCCTTTAGAGAACTTGTCCACAAAGCTGGCTTTCCAAGGCAGAATTCTTTGTCATTGCTATCCGGGCCATTTCAGTTATTAAACCAAGCACAGCATTTGTTGTCATTATTGAAGGTGATGGTACCAGGGTGGGTTCCCTGTTGGTATCCTTGGAAGTTTGGTGGGTGGTGCATGGGTGAGTAGGTGGTGGGCATGAAGGGCAAGGTGGTTGTTGACATTCAAGGTGTGCTGATGGTCCAGGGGTTGATCTGGCATCAGCAGTTTGATTGTTGATGGGTCTAGGGAGGATGACTTGGTTTGGGACATGCTGTGATGTCAGGTGTCCTCAGGAGTTACAAATAAGGCACTGAGGGTGGCATGGTTGTTTTTGTGATGCCTGTGGCATAGTGGGTGCATTTCCTTTTTGCCTTGGCAAAGTGACTGGGTTGACAGATGTGAAGATGATAGGAGGATTGATGGGTATAGTGGAGGATGTCAATCCTTTGGGTTGTCTCATTGTGAGAGGAGTCCTTGTCATAAGAGGAACTGTAGAGTTGAGTTCAGCAAGCATCTGAACTACTACCTGTGTCTTGTCTCCATTAAGGATAGTGCATGGCATGGCAGTTGGCCTTGGTGGGAATTTGTTGTTGACTAAGATAGCAGCAGCAAGGGTCTTCTTCTTTGCTTCTTCTATCTGTCTGAGGATGTCACCAATTTGGTCCTGAATTTCATCAGAGATGTCAATGATCTCATGTTGGTTAGGGATGCAGTAAATGGGGTTGAACCAGGAGTTGATCTTGATCAAGTTCCTGACATTGTTTGTTTGAGGCAGGATGCATATGCAGTTAGCTCAAACAAGTTTGATGGCATTGATAATGTATTGTTCAATGTCAGTTATTAATAGGCAGTGGAGGAGATCCAGGGCAAGCTGATTAAGATTGATCTGGATAGACTTGGTGAGTTCCCACACTAGGCGATTGATGTTGATGAAAGTTTTGATGAGGTGAGTGCAGTCAAAGTTAGTATGCTTGATTGCAATCTGTCTGATGGCAATGATGTGTGGTTTGCTGGAAAGTATTCTCCAGACTTGTGCAAGACAAACAATGATTGCTTGATCCAGTTTGATCTGGGCAAAAGCACAGGTTCTCCTTACCTTTTCTATTCTTAACTAGTTATCTTATCACACATACCTACTGTGCATGGACAGCATCTCCTTTTGTAACTACCTTCACATTTCCTTTCTTAGGTTGTTACAGCCTCTCTTCCTTTTTCATCAGTGTTGTTCTCAAAACAGTATATAAACCCTCATGTACTGTTGAATACCCTTAGTTCCAACTTAATTGAATCTTGTCCTCATTCCTCTGAACAACCTTGAGTGCTCTCTCTCCTTCTTCATCTTGCTCACCCTCTTCTCGACCTTTGTCATCATCAGACTTAGCATCAGAACTCTTTGTCCAGTAGACTGGGAGCGGACCAAGACTCTGCTTGTCACTGTTGACTTAGAACAAACCACATCAAGGACATCAACCTTAACAAGTTCCTCAAGTTGGAATGGTTTGTGGACCTCAAGCTTCTGTCTGATATAGAATATCTGTTCAGCTACTGCTGGTAGCTTGGCTGCCATCTGCTGGACTGTTTTGGGTGCCATCTTTGGTATCCATTGGAGTGTCCAATGGAAAGTGTCCCTGATGACTCTCAGGTACCACACAACTAATATTTGATTGTGTAGTTCCTGTTGGTAAATCTTCTCACATGGGCAAGGAGGGGATTTGGGCAGTGGTGGTTGAGGTGGGTGTTGGTGTAGTGGGACTACAAGGGTCATTGGTCTGTGAGAGATGTGACCAGCATGATGATGTTGTTAGGGTTGAAGTCAGAAGGGGCATCATCACATGGGTTAATAAGCCTGGGGGGTGTAGTGGCAAGCCTAGCAATGTAAGGGTTAAGGGATTGTTCTTGTTCATTGACTGCATGGTATGTGGAGTAGATGTGTGCAATGGGCAAGGATGAGCAAGAAGACATAAAGTATAGGTTTGTATAGCAATGCAAAGATTGCTGGGGCTAGTGGAGTCATCTTCTGCTTTTATATGTCTCTAGAAGTTCTTCTGCATTTGTCAAATTGTGTTCAGGTTCCCCAGTATTATGTGACATGTCATAACCTTTCCATTTGATGAGATATTGATACAAGTTTCCTTTCTTGCAATGCATGATGATTGCTTCAGCTTCATACTCTTCTTGTCCATTGATGAGGTCAGGAGGTGGTCTTGTTTCATTTGGTCCATGTGCATCAGTTTCCTTGTAGGGCATAAGGAGTGCAGCATGAAACACTGGATGGATTTACCATTGGCTGGGTAATTTTAGTCTATATGTCACTGGTCCTAGAACTTTTTCTATAGAGAATGGTCCTTCTTGTTTAGGGGCGAGTTTTTGTGTTTTATATGGTATCCAGAGATTTCTGGAATCTAACCATACTTTTGTTGCCTTCCTTAAAGGGTTTAGAGTGGTGCATGGTGCATTGTGTCATTTTTAGACATGCTAGTTCATGTGCAGCTAGTGCTTCTTCTCTTGCTTTGTGTAGCTGTTTCAGATGTGCATCTGCAGTGGGTGCATTGGTGCACTTTACTACTTCTGGTAGTGCTACAGGGTCTGTTCCATACATGAGGTGAAATGGCATTTGTTTCAGCTCTTGATGGGTGCCATTGATTATGTGCAAATTTCACAATAGGTACTATTCTGCGAGGTCTTTACACTTAGCCACATATCCTGGCGGACTCCGATCGGAGTCTGATCGGAGTCTGGTCGGACTTTCTAGGACTTGAGGTCAGTGTGACACCAGCCAATTTCCATCTCATGTCTGATCAGACTCTGATCGGACTCTGGTCGGACTCTGGTCGGATTCTAGGAGTCTGATAGGAGTCTGAGCTCGGAGTCCTCGGACTGCTGATTTTTTGGGTATTTTTTGGGTATTTTTCCATATTTATCTGATATTTTTTCAATCATAAGCAAAATCAACAAATGAAAAGTGCTGTACATACCACGAATCGAACTCTCAGTCACGCATAAGTGTGACATGAGCTAAAGAAACTGCTGCGCCACGCAGCCAGCTGGAATGTGGCTGCCTAACAGCACTATAGGCATTATTACATCGCCACCTGCCTTTTTTGGACTACTCAGAGGGTTCTGCCTGTCTCGCTCGCTCATTGCCACCCCCACCACAACCCTTGACTTACCTGCGCCCGATGCCCAACACCCGCTCCAGTGCACCGAGGTCCCGAAGCGGCCAATCCCGACTCCCACTGCCCATTGCCTCATCACGCAAGCGAGGCCTGTCCAGTGCCGATGCAAAACTGAAGGCCAAAAAGGTGAGGACAGCGGCAAGCGAGACCGAGGGGCAGGCGGCTGTCAGCCAGCGAGGCGGCGGCTCCAAATGAGGACCTGAAGCCGACGAGGGGCAAGCCTCGCAAAGGTGCGCATGCACTTCTTTCAAATTCCATCATGCTAACTATGTCCCAACTCCCCCATCTGCCACCTCACTGCCGCCACCTCCACGACTTGTTCGCCTCATCGATCCGCCCTGCGCCACCACGTCACTACCACTATCTCCGCCCATGACCACAATGCAACCACACCCGGCACCTAACGCCACGTCCATCCAACCGCCTGCCACTGCCACCACGCCCACCGTCCTCTAACCAACCACTTCAACGAACTGCCCACCCATCACCGGCTGCGACTCAACCGCCCACAACTGCTGCCACGAACCACCTGCAACCACGTCCAACCCCATCCACCTGCGACTCAACCGCCCACAACCACCAACGCAAACCGCCCACAACCACACCCCGCCATCCACCTGTGACTCAACTGCCCACAACTGCCGCCACAAACTGCTGACGCGAACCACCTGCAACCACGCCCTGCCATCCACCTGCGACTCAACTGCCCACAACCGCCACCACAAACCGCTGACGTGAACCACCTGCAACCACGCCCCATCACCGACTGCGACTCAACCACCCACAACCATGCCCAACCCCATCCAACTGCCCACGACCACCGCGACAACCCCCCCGCAACCACGCCCCATCACCAACTGCGACTCAACCACCCACAACCACGCCCAACCCCATCCACCTGCGACTCAACCGCCCACAACCACCTCCACAAACCACCCACAACCACACCCCGCCATCCACCTGCGACTCAACCGCCCACATCTGCTGCCACAAACTGCCCACAACCACACAACTGCGACTCAACTGCCCACAACCATGCCCAACCCCATCCACCTGCAACTCAACTGCCCATGACCACTGCCACAAACCACCTGCAACCACGTCCAACCCCATCCACCTGTGACTCAACCACCCACAACCGCTGCCCCATGCCTGCTGTCCATGCTTTTACTATGTAATGTGTATATATAAAATATCAACATTAAATGCTGCTATCTTGCATTACCACTTTTCTTCTACCAGGAAGCCACAACAAAGGTGTGTATGATATTTTATTTATTTCATTGTGTTAACTATGCTTCAGGGCTGAGACAGTTCTTGAGCAGAGTGGGCTCAGCATTGCCCACCTTCTCGTCCTCGTCCTCGCCCCATCACAGTGGCCAGTACTGAAGAGGAATGTAAGCTGTTACTCGAATTAGATTTTTTTTCTTGCTCAATTGAACAATATTCAGACAAACCAGAACAACAAGCAGAAGACTCCCTTGAAGGGCAAGTACTGACCAGAGGAGGTTCTGGGAAGGAAAAAGATTCAACTGATATGATTAATGGTAGGTGGAGAATGTGTTCCATCTCAATGACTTTCTAATTTATTTGAATTCAGACAAGTCTGAAGAGTGGGATTCTGTAAAGGAAATGGAGACAACTGATATCATTAATGGTAATGTCAAGAATCTGTTTTCATTTCATTGACTTTCTAACTTAATGAATTTAGATCAGTGTGAAGAGTATGGTTCTGGGGAGGAAAAAGATACAATTGATGATACTAGTGGTAAGTCAAGAACCTGTTTCTGTGCCAATGACTTTTAACTTTATGAATTTAGACAAATCTGAAGGGAGTGATGAAAAGGAAAGAGATGAAGCATCCAACAATAGTGGTAAGTTGAGAAACTCTTAACTGTTGTTTTCTTAAGGACCATATGTCCAGATAATTCTGCAATATCAGATGACTTAGGTATGCATTTTAATACTTGTTGGGAACATGTTTAACTCATGGTGTCACCATTGAAGATTTCTCAATGCAGCTTGATGAGCCTCAAATGGAATATGTGTCAGAGGCAAGTGAGAGCATCATTCTCTTGGTATCAAAATTTCATTCCAAATGCAGGTTGCTGAGCCTGACAAAGAATATGTGTCAGAGGCAAGTGAGAACATCTTTTTCTTGGTATTAAAAGTGTTACAGTTTCCTCTTCGTCTCAGTCTCTTGTTTCAGCGGACCGTTTCATACCTATCATTTCTCCTTGACTGCGCATTGTATAGCCTGGACGCCATCTCCTTTCATAGCCACCTTCATATTTCCTTTCTCAGGTAGCTACTGTTTCACTCCCTTTATAGTTTCCTTTGTTCCCAGAGCATATATAAGAGAGTGTTCAGCAACCCTTTCCCATTGTTTTGGTGACTCGGAAGTGATGGCGGGGTTTGAATGCTTACTTCGGCCAGACGGCAAGGCAGCCGCTGATGTAATTTTTCTTCATGACCATCGATAAGGCTCGACGACGCAAGGTTTTGAAGGCTCTCCACATTGCGACATCCTTGGGTGTTCTTCTCTATTCTCACCTCACTATCCGCATAATTATGTCTCGATCAAACCAAGGCCCTCAATCATGACCCCAACGAACTCGAGCACCAAACACAGTGTGGACCACAGAGCAAGAATTACGAATGATTGAGATCCTCACTGGTCGGAAGTCTAGCCTGGAAAGTGGTTCATCCAACTTCAAATCAGCTGACTACACAGCTGTTGCTGATGCCCTCAACCAAGAGTTTGAACAGACAGGATCACCAAAGTCGAACAAGAACGTTGAGACGAAGTGGACAAAGGTGAGCCGTTTCTCATTTCCAACATAATCAACTATGGATATCATGGTTACTAGATCAAAAACCAGTATGCTGCACTCGGAAAATGGTCTAAGGGATCCGGGATAGGATGTGATGCGTTTGACATGGAGACTGGGAGACCGATCTTGACTGATCCAAGCATTAAGGCCATATTTGATATTTACTGCAAAGCAAACCGGAGGTGAGCGTTTGAACACTAACGCACGACATACATTAATATTCTCTTAGCCTGCAAAGATGCTCCTTGCTGCTGTGAAAGAGGAATGGGTTTACTGGCGTGCTATGCGTGCATTTGGTGACGTTACATTGGCATCTGGTGATCATGCATTTGAGGGCTCTGCTGCCCAAGCTTCCGGCCCTACTCCGCTCGCTGCCCCTTTTGGCCCTACTCCGCTCACTGGCCCTACTTCACTCGCTGTCCCTTCCGGCCCTACTCCACTCGCTGTCCCTTCCAGCACCCTTTTTGGTCCAGGTTCCTTGCCAGCACTGTCTGAGTCTTCGTCGGCTGTTCCCGGAGCTTCAACGACAGCTGCGGCCGTACAGCATTGGCTGGATGATGTCAACATGCGTGACATCAATGACGAGCCCCCTCAGCCAGTGTTTCCACCTCAATCTGAGGTTGGAAGTTCGTCAACGTCAGCGCCCAGCAGTACCCTCCTTTCACGTGGTGATCGCACGCGCCCGGTCAGCTCTGATATCCGGGCTCAGGCTGCTCCCTATCATCTACCACGTTCATCCCAGCCTTCACGCTCTGGCCATAGTACGAGTGACTGGTCAAGGACCTCTGGCGGAAAGATGAGCGATGGCGCAATCATGACAAAAGTTGGAAATGACCTTGTCTACGCTGTTGGCGTCCTCAAAGAGACTGCAATGACTGTGAATGCCCCTGAACTCACTGATAATACCTCTTCTCAATCCCATAATTACAGCACAATTCTTCAGGAAAACGAGGATGGGCTTCCGCAAAGCATTATTATTGCTGCTTTGTCATTTTTCAGTGATGAAAAGAATGTACAGAAGGCCAAGGTGTACGAAACAGCATTCCCACAGAACCGTCGTGACTATTTGCTCTATGAACTTCGTCAGTCAGGCCTTGATGTCGATACTATGCTTGCAACACCCTGACTACCTGTACTAGTACAACTTGTAACTGTAACACCCTTCGACAATATGTACGTTTCATATTGTACTTATAATATTTAATGCAGCAACTAGTATCCTTCATCATATGCCTCGTCATTGTCTTCCTCATTACCCTCATCCAGTTCATCCTCATCTTCATTGTAAAGATACTCCTCAGCATTTACTCGCTCTTGAAGAATCCTTTGATAGTCTTGCCACATTGCCTGAGCAATTGATGCCCTTTGAATTTGTGCAGGATTTGTAGCATCAGAAATGATGTCTTCAGGAGGATCCACTTGATCTTCTTCATAGTACATTCGTTGAGCATGGTGCTCATTGATATCTTCAACATTGCCAGCTATTTCTTCTTCATCAGACTCATAAATTCGAATGAAATTATGAATTGCAGCAAGAGCAGCAGGAATTCGCACTTGAATGTGCATGGGAAATTCTGATCCCAGGTGAAGAATGCGGAAACGTTTCTTGAACACACCAAATATTCGTTCAATCACATTTCGTGCTTGAGCATGACGTAGGTTGAACAATTCTTGTGGTGTACGGGGCCTAGTGTGACTCCCTGTCAGAGTGGAGTAATAGTACTGATAGCAAATTAACAATACCTTGCATTGGATCGCCCCCACTCAGCCAGGTGATAACGGGTCCCACAAAATGGAACCAAAAGCTCCATACAATTTGGAAATCCTGCATCAGCAAGATAGTACCATCCAGCTTGTATTCTGAGGTTATGCTTTTGGGTCACAGTGGCATAGAGCTTTGAATCTGAGGCTGATCCTTCCCAACCAGTTAACCCAAATGTAAAGAGAAGATCCCAAGTGCAAGCAAATAGGCAGTTCTGTGAAAAAAAGCCCTTTCGATTTCGCCATAGGTATCGATCAGGCCCACGAGGGTGTACCTGAATATGGCTTCCATCTATTGCACCCAATGCATTTTTGAACCAAGGCCAAAGTTTGCGATTATGCTGGAAGAAGGAAGAAGGTGGGTTGGCAATGTTGGGTTGCTTTATGAATGTGGTATAAAATGGGGGTGCTGAGAAGAACTCTACCATTCGCTTGAAGTAGCTACCATAGACCTCAGTAAATATGATGGTATTATAGATCACAGATAATGATACACACAATGAAATTGTTCCATTTGCCCTTTGGAAGCGTTCTCCAACATGCCGAACTGTTAATCCAGTTACACATGTGTAGAGAAATATGGCAAGCTGCTCTTCAAGAGTGATATTGCGAGAATCTGTGTATCCTGCTGCACGTAGTTCTGCCCTTAATGCAAGAAAAACTCCCTTCTGAACACCGAGCTCAGTGCATATACGTCTAGGGTGACCGGTGACCATTAAGGAGCTCCTCAACCCAAGACTGACCAGATAAAATGGATGTATGATATAGTTCTTTGTCATAGTAATGATGATGATACCGATCAAAGAACTGCCCAACTAACTGAAGCAAGTTGGGAAGAAGGCTTGTGGCAATAAAGGTGATAATGAATCGGATGTTCTTGCGGATGATGGCATGCAGTTGTTGACGCTGCTCGGTGTGGCTAGGTGGTTGAGACATATCAATGATACTGATTGATCGATTGTACAGAGCTGATAATCGATGATCTCAGGATGTATTTTCAAACTCCGAAATCAATTTCGGCCAACTTGCCGAATTGGTTTTTACTTAGTAAGCAACATCAATGGGCGGCGAAAGGGTTGTTGAACGCCCTCTAAACCCCATGTACTGTAGAGTAACTCCAGTTCCAACTTAGACGAGTTTTGCTCTCAACAACAATCAACTTCAGCGCTCTCTTTTCTCATCGCTCTCTAAGACCCTTGTCCAGTGGCTGGGAGCGGACCGAGACTCTGCTTGTCACTGTTGACTTAGAACGAACTACGACGAGGGCATCGTCCGTAACACAAGTTGGAACTCAGGAACCGCTCAGTGCATCGTCACTAGCCAGACATCATTGATACCAGGAACTCCCAGATCAGACCCCCGAACAACTCTGTTCGCTTCAGACAGAAGTACTACCTTAATCGGAGAGAAGTCTACTTTTCTACGACACACAAGGTCTGGTGCTACATTTCAGGAACAAAGAGAAAGAACCTACCGGTTCCAGAGGAGCTCTTTGAAGGAGAATACCAGGAAGGAGATCACAACGACGAATTACCAGGAGAAGTTTGGATTCACTGGTACAACAAAGAAAATGACAAGGACAATCAACTGTTCCTACCTCCAAACACCGAACCCGAACTTACTTGGTGGCATGAGTTCTGAGTTAACGAAGAGCTAAAAGAGTATTCCTTCTACGCATTCGATGAAGAAACAATCACCAGGTGGAACAAATACAGAGAACAACAGCAGATCGAGGTAGATCTAGCATTTGGAGACGAATCGAAACAAGGAGAAAGTTCGAAACAAGGCACAGAACCGAAACACAAACCCGGAACACAGGACCCGAAACCTGAAACACCAGAACCGAAACAGAAAGACATGTCAACCGACAAGGAAGAAGCCCCGAAAGGAATAAAGGGAATCTCCATTAAGGAATTCAAAGGACAGCGCTCTAAAGCGAAACATTTCATCAACACATTTGATGATGTATTCGATCTAGATGAAGGGCGCTTCGAAACATCGAAAAAGCGAATCAAGTATGTTCTCCTCCACCTAGGGGAAGAACTAGACGATTGGAAAGCCAATCTTCGAGGAGAATTGGAAGCAGCAGAAGCGACCAAAGGAAAAACAGCAGAAAGTGCATACACACTTTCTTGGGAAAACTACCCCAGCTTCAGACGACGATTCCTAAGCGACTGGGGAGAATCTGACAGCGCAGCAAGGACCCTGAACGATCTAGATAAAGTCAAAGTGGGCAGAGACATCGATATCCCTGCCTACATTCAGAAATTCCGATCGCTCATACACTCCACCGGAATCACAGGGTTCATGGCGCAGCGCATCTACTTCTGTAAAGGACTCCCTACATCAGTAGCAGCAAAGATCATCGAAAACCCTGCAGTCGTCAGCATGGAGACAGCCTACAATGCCGCAGAACGCCTGCACAATGCTTGGCAGACCATGAAACTGATGAACCGATCATCTGGGTCAGGAGAAACGAAGGGGCGTTTCAAGTTTAATCGAAACCAGAAGCCCTCTGCATCTGGATCAAGGGGAATTAATGCTGTAAGCACAGGACGTCTTTCAGATACCCAAAAGGAGGAATACCGAAAGACCGGCAAGTGTTTCAGATGTGGAACACAGGGACACATATCCAGGGACTGCCCAAACAAGGGGAATGCCCAGACGTCGCCCTACAAGTCCTCCTCCCCACAGAATCGCTCAATCAGAGTAATAGAGGAAACGACCTCGAATGAATCAGCTGCCCAACGCATTAGGGCGCTGTTGAAGGATCTTCCAGAGGAAGAACGCAAAACAACCCTCCAGGAACTCGAATCCGAGGGTTTTTAAGAAGGAGACGCCAGAAAGCAGTTGACACCTCCAGTACCATTGAACAGTTAGCACTCGACTCTGTAATTGTAAATTCAAATAATAACAAACGAATTTCCATTACTGTGCAAACGACTTGTAAACCCGCTGAAATATCTGCTCTCATTGATTGCGGAGCAGAAGGAAACTTCATTGACGAACAAATATCAAAAGATCTACCTAAAGAAACCTTGAAACAACCGATTAGAGTCAAAAACACTGACGGAACAATCAATCAAAATGGATTAATCACTCATTGCACTTGTCTCACCTACTCTATCGAAGGGAAGACATATAACAACTGGTTATGGATCACCAATCTAGGAGATCAGGCGATAATCTTTGGAATACCATGGTTAGAACAACATAACCCTACGATTGATTGGCGAAAGAAAACCCTCCAAATGGATGATGATTCAGAAGACGCCAAACCCATCTGGCGCATGGCATTAGACAACCGACAATGGGGAGAAGATGAATATTGGATCCAGGTGAAAACATCGGCATCACAGGCACTCGAACATCAAGTGAAAAGAGACGAAGCACCAATAGTCCTACCTTCCGAATACACGCCCTGGCACGCCACCTTTGAGAAGAAAGCGTCAGAGCGTTTTCCATCTTCTCACCCATGGGATCACGCAATTGAACTCAAAACAGGATTTACGCCAAAAGTCAACAAGATTTACCCGTTATCACTAAAAGAACAGTCAACCCTCGATGAATGGATTAAGGAACAACTCGATAAAGGATACATTCAACCATCTAAATCACCACAAGCATCGCCATTTTTCTTTGTCTCAAAAAAGGAAAGTGGCACACTTCGACCTTGTCAGGACTATCGATACCTAAATGAGTGGACGATTAAGAATGCCTACCCATTACCCTTAGTCTCTGATTTAATGACGAAATTAGAAGGCACAAATTACTTCACCAAACTTGATCTGCGCTGGGGATACAACAACGTCCGGATCAAAGAAGGTGACGAATGGAAAGCAGCGTTCATAACCAATCGAGGATTGTACGAACCAACAGTCATGTTCTTTGGTCTTTGCAATTCCCCATCAACGTTCCAAATGATGATGAACGAATACTTCCAGGATATGATAAACGAAGGATGGCTCATCATTTATATGGATGACATCTTGATCTGCGCAAAAACAAAAGAAGAAATGTGAGCGCGTACGGAACGCGTTTTGAACCGCCTACAGGAAAATGACTTATTCTTGAAACTCGAGAAATGCAAATTTTGCGTTCAAGAAGTCGAATTTCTTGGCATGATCATTACACCCAGACACATTCAAATGGATCCTGTTAAACTTGCAGGAATTCGTGACTGGCCGACACCAACAACGGTTAAACAAGTCAGATCCTTCCTTGGATTCGGAAACTTCTATCGGAGATTTATTGGCAACTTCGCCGCCACAGCGAAACTGTTGACAGATCTAACAAAGAAAGGTTTACTCTTTAATTGGACGACCACTTGTCAAATAGCGTTTGAGGAGCTCAAAAACAAGTTCTCCTCCATGCCCGTTTTACGCATGCCCAACCCCACTCGACCATTCATTCTCCAGACAGATGCCTCGAACAAAGCTACTGGAGCAGTGCTTAAACAAGCAGATACAACCGGGATGCTTCACCCATGTGTAAAGGACTGCAGGCATGGCGGCATTTACTTCATGGGTTGCCACATCCGATAATAGTACATTGCGATCACAAAAATCTCCTATTCTATCGGTCACCCCAACAATTAACTCCTCGACAAGCACGATGGTCCATGATGCTCTCGGAATTTGAATTGAAAATCGAACATGTACCTGGCACCAAGATGTTTGAAGCAGACGCTCTATCTCGCCAACCTGATCATATGAAAGGCGAGGATGCTCAAGACGATGTGACGATGTTACCAGACAACAAGTTCATTCGTCTCATTGCCACAGACCTTGCCCAAGAAATAAGGATGGCTACATCACTCGACAGCTTTGGACGTACAATTGTTAAGACGAATCTAAACACAACCACAGGTCTCAGACGAGGAGAGAATGAAGAGAGTTGTATTGACACAGTAGACCAGTAAGCTGGATTAGAGCAAACTATCTAGAGTCTTAGGACTCCTACCTACAGATACGCCCTCCTTATATACCTTTGGTCCTGGTCTGTGCGCACAGACTACACTGCCTCCAAGGCTGTGTACGCGCAGCAACGTTCCAGACCCCTCCATAGCCAGACTTGCCCGGACCCCTTATGCCTAGACCTTCGTACAGCCACCCATGGCTTACCTAACCGGTCCTTCCATAACGGATCCCCCCAAGCCCCTATGCGTATTGGTATGCCTCCAAGCGTCCGTAGGCCTCCAGATAAAATATAGAAAATAGAGAAAAATACGAGAAAGCGTCCAGTATCGTAACATGACCCCCCCCCTTAAGGCTTCACGTCCCGGGAAGCCATGCATGTCGTAAAAATCATTTTGAGTTCCTAACGAACTCATGCCGCACGTCTTCTTTGGCATATATGTCACGCCAGTCACCTTTCCAGTGCTGCCAATTTCGTTTGAGCTTTTCTAGGTATTCGCGCTCAAACTTGCCATCCTCCCACCCATACAGTCGTTTCGCTATAGGGATCGCTGTATGGTTCTGCCATTTCCGGAAACTCGCGCTAATGTCGCGCACATTGACCATTCGCCGCGGCGCACTAGGATTCGCCTTGTGGAACGTTTGGACTTCCTTTTTAGCGTTGCCTAAGTTTTCCGCCAAGTTCCCAGGTTGACTCCTCGACAGGGTAATTTTTCCACTTGACGAGGTACTCCAAACGTCCACCGCCGCGCCCACTGACACGGCTGTCCATAACTTCCTCTACTTCGTATTCATCGTCCTGTGACTCTTCCACCATTTGCGCCTCTTTGCGCGACACCACTTTTTCCTTTTGACCAGGAAACACCGGTTCCTTGTACGGTTTAAGGTGAATCTCGTTGAATACGTTGTAGATTTTCCAGGACGCTGGAATCTTCAACTGGTACACTGACTGCCCTATTTTCTTGACAACCTCTAATGGTCCCACGAATTTGCCGTCCAGTTTCTTGGTGACGCGCAGGGTGGGAAGATTCGCGGTGCTCAGATAGACTTTATCGCCGGGTTGGTATTGGTGTGCGGGAGCTTTCGATTTGTCGTATTTCCGCTTCATGGTTTCCGTGGCTTTTTCCAGTGCAGCGGTTGCGTTGGCGTGAATACCTTCGACTTGCTTTGCTAAGTCTTCGACCGCTATCACCTTAGGAACATAAGTCGGGTTTAGCCCTTTATACGGATGTCGCCCATAGTTCATAAAGAATGGGGGAATACCCTGTCGCCGAGTGTACGCGATCATTGTGACAGAATTGCGCCACCGCCAACCAGTCACTCCAATTATTTTGTCAGTGGTTAACAAACATGGTGAGGAATTCTTTCACCGTCTGGTTGACACGCTCGGTCTGCCCATCTGTCTGCAGATGGTATGCTGTAGAGCGATTGGCCTTAATCCCCAGCATGCCGTACAAGTCATCCATGAATTTGGATACAAACTGCGGTCCCCTGTGCTAATGATTTTCTTAGGCAATCTGTGTTCTCGGAATATGTTGTCCCTGAATATTGTAGCAACTCCTTGTGATGTAACTGTAGATGTGGTGGGTAGGAAATACGATTTTTTTGTGAACCGATCCACCACAACCAGAATCATGTCGTTTCCCTTGGACTCTGGCAGTGGTCCTATTAAATCCATGGAAATAATTTCCCATGGCGCTTCTGGTACCTCATTTGGATGTAATGGCGCCGCCCGAGTCTGTCTGTCCGGTTTAACTTTCTGACAGGTTTCGCATCCTGTGACGTAGTTCTGAATGTCTTTGCGCATTTGAGGCCACCAAAAATCCCTGGTTACTAGTTCCACCGTTTTATCGATTCCTGGATGTCCCCAGGAATGGTAAATTGCCAGTAACGATTCCCGCGTGTGTATGCTCGCTGGTACATAAATCCGTCCTTTCCATTCCACTAGTCCATTGGCAACCTTAAAGTCCCCATTATTATCATCCAGCCCTTTCCGCACTTGAGTCTCCCATTGCCGGTTAGGAATCTTCTGGATGTCTTTAATGATGTCTTCAATGGCTCTGTCATTGTCGTATACTCGGACAAATAAGTCGTCTTTAAGCAAAATGACTCCTTTGTTATCGGGCCCTCCCGGGTGATGATCTGTTTGCCGCGATAAAATATCCGCCTTAGAATTGGATTTCCCTGACCGGTGCTTAATGACAAAGCTGTACTCCTGCAGATCCATGACCCATCGCGCTTGTCACCGATTGAGTTTTGCGGTTTCCGGAAGTATGTCAGGTTTTGATGATCCGTTAATACTTCCACAATCTCTTTGGCACCCTTGAGATAGTGCGACCACTCGTAAAAGGCGTGCATTACCGCAAGCATCTCTTTATCGTAGATTTCGTAATTCCGCTCAGCATCATTTAGGGCTTTTGAAATGAAGGCCACTGGTCGCCAGGATTGATCCTTCCCTTGCTGTGACAAAATTCCGCCAATTGCAAAATCCGATGCATCTACTTCGATGCGGAACTGACCCTCGTCATCAGGAATTTTGAGTACAACCTCCCTCACCACAAGGTCTTTCAGTCCCTGAAAGGCGGTGTCCTGTAATTCGGTCCAAAGCCAGTCATCCTTTCCTGTCAACTTTGTCAACGGCTTGGCTGTTGCCGCAAATCCCTCCACAAAACGCCGGTAAAAGTTTACGAAACCCAAGAACTGCTGCAATTCTCGTTTGCAGGTAGGCGTCGGCCACTCTGCAATTGCCTGGACTTTGCCCTTTTCCATTCGAATAGAATCCTCACTAATGACAAGACCTAGGAAATCGATTTCTGGCCGGTCAAACCAACATTTCTCCAGCTTCAATGACAACTTGTGGTTTTCCAGCTTCGCCAGTATTCGATTAACATGTTTTGTATGTTCCTCCTGTGTTGACGAAAACACCAAGATGTTGTCCATGTAAATAACCACCCAGCCCTCGGCAACCTCTTGACGGAAAATGTTGTTCATCATGGTTTGGAAGGTTGCCGGCGAGTTGGTTAAACCAAAGAACATAACTAGTGGTTCAAAAAGACCCCTATTGGTCCTGAACGCTGCCTTCCACTCGTCGCCTTGTTTGATTTGGACATTATTGTACCCCCAACGGATATCCATCTTAGAGAATATCTTGGCCTTAGACAATTTGTCCACCAGCTTGCCGATAAGTGGTAGTGGATACCGGTTTTTTATAGTCATTTCATTCAGCCGCCTATAGTCCTGTACTGGTCGTAATTTCCCATCCTTCTTTTTAACAAAGAAGAAAGGGGATGCCATGGGTGATTTACTAGGTTGAATTCGTCCTGACTCCAAGTTTTCTTTCAGGAACTCATCCAACTGAGCCTGTTCGTCTCGATTGAGTGGATAGATTTTACAATCTACTGGTTTAGCTCCGGGTATCAATTCTATAGCATGATCCCATGCTCGTCTTGGTGGCAGTTCGTCAAAGGTCTCCTTTTCAAAGACCTTTCGGTGTCCCAAGTAGTGTTTGGGCACTACTTCTTCTAATGTGCGCTTCTGAGCGGCTTTGGATTCCTTTGCCGCTATATTGGTTGCTACTGATCGTAATCGTAGCTCTGGTTCCCCAATAACAATGGCCAATAACCGTTCTCCTTCCTGTAACCGCTCCATTGGATCTGATTCGTCCTCTGGTTCCTCCACTTGCAATGCCGTCCAGCAAGTTCCTGGGCACCGCGTGAATCAAACTTCCTTCCGTTTCCAGTCAATGGCTGGGTTATGGTGTTTTAACCAGTCATGACCTAGGAACAGATCCGTCTTTCCTAATCGCGCCACGCTGCATTCTATTATTTCTTCATGATCCCCAATTCGCAGCTTGAATTGTGTCATGTATTCAATGCTTCCCATCGAGTTTTGGGACCCGTCCGCATTGTAGACTGGTAGCGGTTTTATCAATCATCGTTTATTTGATTTGTGTCGTTCCACAAATTCCTCGTTAACACAGGAGCCAGTACACCCTGAATCAACTAATGCTAATACATTAATTGTTTCACCCGTGTCCATTGTTGTTAATACACAGTGCAGGTCTATTTCCTGCTTTCCTGTTGCGTGTACTAACTGTTGATGCAACTGCGTCAGATTCCACAGCGCTTCCTGTTCTGATAGTTTATTGAGATCATGTACCAGTTTGGTATTGATCTTGTTGATTCGTTTAGTCGGCACCCATTCCTTCAAACAACGAACGGCAGTTTCGTTATCTTCCTGCCAGATTCGTCTCAACACCCACTCAGGGGTCCATGGATTCAACCGATTTGTTTTGGCGCTCACACTTAAATTTCGTATCTGATGAATGAGGGGAGAGCATTCATATAATAATTCTGGTACTTTTACACAAGAATCATTGTCCGAGATAGAAACCTTTTTAGCCAGCAGCGCGGAGCGCGTGCCTACTGGCTGTCGCCAAAACCCTTTTCTTTTCCCCATTCCTTCCATTGCTCCTCTGTGAGCTCTTCAATCTTCATCTCCCTAACCCGGCCCTTTCCCTTCTGGGTCCAAGTAGATTTCTTGGGTTCTTTGCATTCCCTTGCAAAGTGACCCCTTCTTTCCGCAATTGTAACATGCACCCAGGGCACGTTTGACCTTGTCCACATCCATCGCATTGGAATTGTGAGTGGACGTTGATGCCTGAGCCGGTTTATAGGTTCGTGCGGTTGGCTGAGGTTTTTGATAATCCTCCTTAAATGGTGTCTTTTTCTGTCGATCACCATATGCGTCCCTGGCTCTTCGGTAAGCGCGCGCTAACTCCGTGACCCTTTCCATTATACGTTCGAGAGTGTCCCCTGCATCGAGATCTCCCACCCGGATCAATTCAAACCCCTAGGTTTGGATTTAGTCCCTTTTGGAAGTGATCCTTGGCGGCACTGGCATTCCATCCTGTCAAGGGTAATAACACCTTGAATTCGATGATGTAGTCTTCAACGGCCCGACTTCCTTGTTGTAGCTTCTGAATTTGTTCAACGGCATGTTTGCGAGTTTCTTTTGACATGAAAAAGTCGTGCATCTGCTGTTTAAGATCCGCCCATCCCAAAAAGGGAGGTTTCAGGGCCTGAGGGTTGCGTTCATAATGCACGGCTACTCCGATGGTGGCAGGAACAAAATGCCCTTCCCTTCTCTGTTGGTAGGATAAATTAGTCGGCCATCCTTCTTCCGCTACTTTCTGGTTGAAGTCGGTGTCGCTATCAATTTGTTCCTTGAGTTTAACCGCAGCCCATGTCCCCGCTCGATCACCTTTTCCCTTCCGGATCCGTCCTAGGGTGATGTAGATGCGCCGGCCATAATCATTTTCGTGAGCTAGCTCGAAATACACGTCCATGGCTCTGCACCATGCGTCCACTTGTGCTGGGTCCCCTTCGTAATGATCCGGTAACTCCAGCTTCACCAGCGATCTGCTAGGTGGAGGCGGTCAGGTGCTTTGATATTCGGTCACCGCTTGTTGCACCAGGTTCCCCATATGCGCCGCCATTTGGTTGGTCCCCTCGTTCCATTCCTGGATAGCGTTATCCCTTTCCGCCACTTGTTGCGGAGTTGATCCTCCTGCCACAGTCAATGGTTCTGGTCTTGGGTTTGCATTTGGCCCGAAATAGTAGTTGTACTGATAAATTGCTGACTGCAAATACGCAGTCATTGTGTTTGTCCAGCCAAATCCTATTTCCACATGTCCGAGATCCCCATTGACAATTGCCTGGATCATCAGCCATCCACTTGTCCCATTAACACTGGTTCGCACATGGAACCCAACCCATTTGTTGTGACGTACAACTTTGAATTTTACGAGTTGGTTTGACTGGTACTGAGGGTCCACCTGATTTATCCAATGTGACGTGGGGAATGCAGGCCATTCAAATGCACTCCATAGTTCTTCTTTGAACAGGGCCAGGTAGCAGTACCCGGGATATCAGGTGTTACCCGATCGAAGATTTTAGTCATGGTTTGAATCTGCTGCTGGAATCGCCTATTTGGGTGATTACCAGGTAGATTAAACCTAATCCGGCGGATTTCCCGACTCAGGAACCTTGTCAGATTGTCGTTCCTTGATGCGCCCACTGTGTATTGTCCGAAACCGTTGCCTTGCAATCGGTACATCTCTTCCCAGCCATGCATTCCATGTTCCCAACTGGATACATGGATTCGTTCGAGCTCCGGCATTATTGTCGATTCAATGATGGCAGTGCTCTCCCTGTATGCTGGTTGCCAAGACAAGATTTTGTCTATGGTGGGAAATGCAGGCCAATTAAAGGCATCCCAGTACCTATGCTTAATGAGAATTAAGTAACAATAACTGGGAATACGGTTATGTAACATGGCGATTCGGGGTCTTTTGAGATAACGGTCCGATCCTGCGTCCCATTCAATTGCTCCTAAGTGTTGACGATCATGTCCTGAACGAACTAGGGATTTAATCATATCCCATCCCTTAGGTCCTTTTGGAACACGCTCGATATGGTAACAATCATTGTACCCATATGTGCGTCGTATGTTCACACGACCGTGAGTGTTGCGGAGGTTATAATCCCATGAATTGATTTCCTGAATCTGAGGAAATGCTGGCCACTTGTACATGTCCCAAAACTGGTTCTTTATTAAAATGAGATAGCAATATCCGGGTACATCCGGATGCAATGTGTGCTTTGTATGAGCAGGACGTGGGTACGGGTAAGGAATTGCTATTTCCTTTTCAACTTCCTGCTTCCAGTTGTTGATCGTCCTTTGCTTTTCCTCATTGAATCCCTGTTTGGGTTCAGGATCTGCGGATTCCCAATCCGCTGCGCAAGGGATGGTACCATTGTACCAATTGGCGTCTGCCCCTGCGGTTCTGGTTAGCGACTTGCTAGGTCCAGATTTGACAGTTACCGCTTGAGCATATGACATGGGCGCTGACGTTGAGCGCGCTGTTGATGGTTGCCCTGCAGCCCAGGACGAAATTGTGGAGGCTCGTGCCTTCCCTTTCTTGGATTCTTTCTGTCCGCCAAATCGGGCGAACTTGTTGTACTTGCTACGTCCCTCCATAAGTTTCATGTCCTTCCAAGTGTAGGACTCATCTTCATGTGGGCGTAGTGCGGCTCGTTCAATGACATGAAACATGTCATTCTTGTGGTGGTCCTGGAGACCAAACTTGACGGTTTCGTCCCGCATCTCCGGTTCCCAGGACAAGATCTGCATTACTGTCGGCCATTCCGGCCAATCGAATGTGTGATAGAATTCCTTTTTGAACAGGTACATGTAACAGTACCCGCTCCTTCGCCAGGGTTTCTCCTCTTGGATGTCCGTGACGGGCGCGCTTGGTAGTTTTGGACGAACCAGGGTATTAACCCAGTCCTCCGTGTATGCGAGATCTTCCCCAACGAGTTTGAGGAAGTCTGCGAGTCCCAGCAAGGGTGACGTGCCAGGGTCGTTTTTCATAATGAGCGGAGATACCAAGAATGGCGTATTGTACCGTGTAGGCATGTCCTTCCGCTTTAGGCATGCCTTCATGTATGGATTGGGTCGTTTCCCATCCAGCCGTTCCTGGTTTGCAATCTCCGCAGTTGTCCTGTTGTAGCTACGGGTCTTAATGTTCCCGTTTTCGGCGTGCATGAGCCGATTTCTTTCTTTGGCTGACAAGACCAAACTGTTATGTCATAACGTGATGATATTCCAGCCCATCAACAGGAGCTGGAAATTTGACGGCGTGTCAAATAGTCGTTGACAGATCTCTGATTCAGGATCCATATTGTGTAGCAGCCCCTCCAGGGTCTGCCTGTCCTTTTCCATCTGGGCGAGCTCCTTCTCAACCCGTTTCTGGTACCAGATTTCTTCCCGGCGCTGCTTGAGAAGCTCTTTCCAAGCATCCTCCTGAATTCGGAGGGATTCCTGTTCCAGCTGCCACAGCTGAAACGCTAATAACACTATATCCTATCGGAGCGACAGGAAGTGCGGGGTTTGTGAGCTTCGTCAAAGAAGTTCTTCGTCAATCCGGTGATGATCAGAGGCGCGGTGCGAAGTAATAGCTGTGGGGCGACGGAAGATGCAGATATGCGAAGAGCGTGAAGTGGTGCGACGGGTGAGTCCTAGATGCGACGGACGCGACGTAGCACGATGGAGACGACCGAGATGCGACGGCAATGATGCGGTGCGACGTATGAGACCGATGTGCGACGGTAATGACACTACGAATAATGAGGGTGTGGTCGGCTTCGACGTCTGACTCAATGAAGTGGCAGGCGTGAAACGAGAGATGAAGGTTGTTGATTGTCAAGAAGGAGGGTGTTAAAACGAGTGCGGTGGTATGGTATGTTATTTTTATGCTACGGAATAAGATGATATATATACTGTTTGCTACCTACTGATACGAGTGGACTCCGAATTCTTCTGCGTCATGCTTGGTGGCCTACTATCCCAATTTGTTATCCTGAAAGGCGCCGTCCGATGCAGTTTAGTGCACGAGCATTTTGCTAGTCGTTTTCCCTGTTGTAAACCCGTAGCAAGATCCTGACCGTTGACGAGTACGATAGCCGATGATCGACCTCCGGTGTCTTATGCGATAAGCGTTGGTATATGCTTTTAGCGCGGTTTGTCCCTGTTGCCGCTACTCCCGAACTGTACGTTGTGTGTTTGGCTGCTGATCGACGCTACCGTCGGTGAAGATTTTCCTCCGGTTAACCAAGTTTGTCTATAGCTCGTAGCCGCGTGGCTAAAATGGTCTCGATCGCGGTATTTCGGGCGCGAGCTTATCTAGCGCGGAAGTGGCAATGTCACGGCTAATCTTAATGCGGCGGACGGCGTTCAACGGTAGTTTTCAAGTGATCGACGCTAGTTGGCGCGGTCGGGCAGTGCTGGTTTCGCATGCGGTATTGCGGGGGTTTGTCTTGCGACTCTGGACGATTTGCATTGCGGATGAGCGCGGGACTTGACTGCGAAGGCGGTCGGACGCGTAATGGTGTCAAATAGTTAGCCATGGGTTCAGTGCGTGTATAGTTCCGGCGCTGGTAGGACTTCTCTCGCATAGCTTAACGCATACACGTGACGATGACACTACACAGTCACCGCGGAACACCGCTCATCAACGCATGTTGTCGTTGTTGGAGATGATGCTCCCGCTGCTGCGCCCTGCGCCATGTGTAGTACGCCCGAACGTGGGCGTCTCGTTGCCTGTTGTCGACAATAACTGTGGCCGACCGAGTAATTTCTTCTGCGCACTCCTGCGCCCACTCGATTCCGAATCGTTTACCAGCCTGCACGAGAGTGAGGCCAGCGCGGGGGATGATGTAGTTGAACAAAGAAGCCATGGTTGCTTCCCTGATGTCGCCTTAGACCTTTTTAAGTAAAAAGGCTGTTGACTCTTCTTCTATATCCACACTTCCTAATGCAGATATTCTTTGATGCAGTCAACAACGCACCCGCACTCAATTCTTCGATTTAGTTCCACCAAATGACCTAATAGCGTGGTGCCTGGGGCTTCACTCAAGTGTCCTCGTGCTCAGATCGTTAGATCCGATACGTGATTGGTATCTTGAGACTGTTCTCCTTGCTACACGGCACGCTACCAGATTGCTTTCGCTCGTTCCTGAGCTTTTCTGAGACAAACGGTGTATTCCGCTGACCAGTGCCTGCCCGCACTTTCAATCACACGGCGATACTCTCGTCCGAATGCCTTTTGTAGACAGTAACCTTTCGGTAGTAGTCCCTGATGACAATCAAGGAGACTATCTGCTGTCAACGTCGTAGGTGATCCTCGAGAGCGGCTCAGTAGTCACGTGGTGTAACGTGTACCGAGGTCCGTCACGCAGGCTTGAGGGAACTCGTCGAGGACACGCACGACAGCGAGCAAGAGATGCCCGAGGTGGTTGTCAACGACGGCAAGAGGTGTGGTAGAAAGACTCTAGATTATGTTAAGACGAATCTAAACACAACCACAGGTCTCAGACGAGGGTGAGAGGAAAAGAGTTGTATTGACACAGTAGACCAGTAAGCTGGATTAGAGCAAACTATCTAGAGTCTTAGGACTCCTACCTACAGATACGCCCTCCTTATATACCTTTGGTCCTGGTCTGTGCGCACAGACTACACTGCCTCCAAGGCTGTGTACACACAGCAACGTTCCAGACCCCTCCATAGCCAGACTCGCCCGGACCCCTTATGCCTAGACCTTCGTACAGCCACCCATGGCTTACCTTGTTACGGACGATGCCCTCGTCGTGGTTCGTTCTAAGTCAACAGTGACAAGCAGAGTCTCGGTCCGCTCCCAGTCACTGGACAAAGAGTTCAGACGCTAAGTCAAACGATGACGAAGGTGTTGAGAGTGACAAGAAAAAGAGAGCGTCGAAGTCGATTGAAGTTGAGAGCAAAACTCGTCTAAGTTGGAACTGAGGTTACTCTACTGTACATGGGGTTTATATACGATTAGAGAACAAGGGAAGCTATAAAGGGAACGAGGCAATGACTACCTAAGAAAGGGAATGTGAAGGTAGTTATAAAAGGAGATAACGTCCAGGCTGTACACTGCGCAGTATGAGGGAAAATGATGAAAACGAAACGGTCCGCTGAGACAAGAGGCTCGAACGAGGAGGAAACTGTAACATTACCCCCTTCGTATGCGAGAAGTCGCCGACTTCTACCATGCCGTTGTCCACGCGTGATCCTGTCGTGACTCGAGCCAAGTGACGACGTTGCCCAAGTCAGCCGCTGCTGTCTCTGCTCGCCATTGAAGGCTACGAACTGCCAGTTGTAACTGTTTAGCTTGAGCTAATGCTGAATCCCTTTCCTCGAGGGTAAGGGAATGAGGGTCCGTGGTGATGGTGAGACCAGTGACGAAGTCCAATGGTTCGGCGAACTCGTTGTAGAGGACGAGTATCTCGGCGAGGCGGTCGCTGACATTCTGGAGCATTACGTTGCGAGGGCGGACAACGACGGGGGGGTGTGGTAATGGGGGCGATAGGTTCTACGAGTTCTGCAGGGTGTTCATGCAACTCGGGGAGGTCGGCGAAATCGAAGTCGTCGATGGTGACGGTGGTCTTAACGAAGACCTCGAGGGGGAAGTCGTGGGCGGCAGCGATGAAGGGCGAGAGGAGGTCGACAGGTTCAATGTAGTAGTGGCCACATGCAGTGACCAGCAGGGCGAAGGCGAGAGCGGCAAAGTAAGCGACGATGGTGAACGAAGACATGTTTAACTGTTATGAAGTTGGGGATCCGATGTTTACTCGAAGGTGTCTTTTATCCTTAGTTGAATATTTCGTCATCCCAGTTGATTGTTCGGAGTTCCCCATTTGCAGATCGATAAGTAAATGTGGATGCTCTAGTGCTGGGAGCGTATTCGAGTTCTTCATCAGATTCTTCTGATTCGCTTAGCTCGTCCCTGGTAGTGGTGGAAACTTCGTCTTCGTGATCCATGTCTGATTCAGGGATAGGATCCTGTGGCGCAATACTTTCGGGGTGAGTTGGGTGTAGTGGGTCCGCTGGTATCGTCAAATGCGTCTAAGAAGTTGAGACTCTCAAGGACTCTGTTGAGATTCGATGCCGCGTTAGGGATTCGTTGCATGGTAGTCCATCTGAAAATCGCCATTTCTTTACTTGCTTCTGCCAGTTGCTTAGCGAAGTCGAAGATTACGGGATCCTCTCGACGAAGGGCAGCTTCGGTATACACATTGTATGTGTGATTCAGGGGTCTGTTAGGCGATGGCAGGTAAGATGACATTGCGATTGGATATGGTGGTAATTCGTCCGGATCGAACGTAAGATCCATATATTTCGGAAGATAGTGTAATCGAGCGTTGAATGGGATTTCAACATGTCCCTGTGGGTGCATTACGTGTCCGTTAGAAAGTCTGGGAGTTTTATAGGCGATTAATCGGGTTGCTAGGGTTCGAATGAAATTGACTAGCCGCGGCGGTTCTAGGGGGGGTGATTGGCGGATGAGGAATGGGAAAGGTGACAATTCGTCCTTTGAAGCTTTCATAGGGTTTTGGGGAGTATCGTCCTCTGGTAGAACAGTATCTTTTCGTATAACGAATGTTTTGCTTAAGAGTTTGGCGGTTGCGATAGCGAGACATGCGGTTTCATAGCTGTCTTCTGAGTTTATATGCTTGTAATACGTCCGCAGCATTGCTTAGATTGCGTTCGGGTTCCCAGGAGTTGTCATTCGGGCCGTATCCTTTCCATTTAACCAAATACTGATATCCTGCCCCGCGTTTTCGATGCGTGAGAATCGCTTCTACTTCGAACTCCTCTTGTCCGTTTACTAAATCAGGGGGTGGAGTCGTGTAGTTCGGTCCATGTGTTTCAGTTTCTCTATATGGCATAAGGAGTGACGTGTGAAAGACTGGGTGAATGCGCCATTGTTTCGGTAACTTGAGCCTATACGTTACTGGTCCTAGGACTTGTTCGATTAGAAAGGGTCCTTCTCGTTTAGGCGCCAGTTTCCTGGATTGATATGGTATACTGAGATTCCTATTTTCGAGCCATACTTTGTCTCCTTGTACGAATTTAATTGCCTTGTCCCTGACTCGTCGTGCAACCATCTGTCTTGCTAGTTCGTGTGCTGCCAGCGCTTCTTCCCTAGCTTTTCGTAACAATTGTAAACGTTCTTCGGCAGCAGGTGTTGTCATCTTTTGTACCGCAGTTGGTAGTGCGACCGGGTTCGTTCCGTACATGAGCTGGAACGGGGATGCTTTAACTGAGTCATGATGTCGGTTATTGTGAGCGAATTCGGCGATTGGGAGTAGTTGTTTCCATTTATGAGGTTCGTTTGCGCAGAATATTCGAAGGTATACTTCTAGTTCTTGATTAACACGTTCTGTCTCTCCATCGGTCTGTGGATGATAGGCTGTGCTCATTCTATGATCAATTCCTAGCGTTTTTCTGATTTCCTGGAAGACTTTAGCCGAAAACTGAGGTCCTCGATCCGAGATAAGTATATCTGGTAGTCCGAAGCGTTTGAATATTTCTGAAATGTAAAGATCGGCTGTTCCTAAAGCGTCGATGGTTTTCTTGCAAGGAGTAAGAATTACCCCCTTCGTAAGACCATGGTCCACCGTGACCAGAATCGAATCATATCCGTCCGCAATGGGTAGATCTGTGATAAAATCTAGTGTGACTTGCTGGAATGGACGAGTCGCCTTCGATCCAATGGGTAGAAGAGCCGGTGTGTTGGGGTGAGTATTCACTTTCATCTGTTGGCAAGTGGCGCAACCTGTGATCCATTCTTTGACGTGTCTATACATTCCTGGCCACCAGTAATCGCGTTGTAGTAGCTCGAGGGTTTTCATGCGTCCTGGATGGCCCGAAGTGAGCGATTCATGAACTGATTTGACAATCTGTGTCCTGAGCGTTCCATTATCTGGGATGTATGCTCTATCAATATATCGAATGATTCCGTCGACAAACGCCCAATCCTGGAGCTTGGATTTAATTGGTGGGGCGCGTTGGGTTTCGATAACTTCGATGATCGTGCGCCCAAAGTTGTCGAGCAACGTAGCATCTCTAATTTCTTGGGCTAGGTCTGTAGCTATGAGGCGAATGAACTTGTTGTCTGGTAACATTGTCACATCGTCTTGAGCATCTTCGCCTTTCATATGGTCAGGTCGACGAGAAAGAGCATCCGCTTCGAACATTTTAGTGCCAGGTACATGTTCGATCTTTAAGTCGAATTCTGAGAGCATCATGGACCATCGTGCTTGTCGAGGAGTTAATCGTTGGGGCGACCGATAGAATAAAAGATTTTTATGATCGCAGTGAACTACTATGGAATGTGGCGATCCGTGAAGTAAATGTCGCCATGCCTGTAGTCCTTTAATGATTGCTAGTAGTTCTCGATCGTAAATCTGGTAATTCTGTTCTGTAAGTGTCAAGGCATGCAAAATAAATCCACATGGATGAAGTATTCCAGTTGCATCTGCCTGTTTAAGCACTGCTCCAGTAGCTTTGTTCGAAGCGTCCGTCTGAAGAATAAATGGTCGAGTGGGGTCGGGCATGCGTAAAACGGGCATGGAGGAGAACTTGGTTTTGAGCTCTTCGAACGCTGTCTGACAAATGGTCGTCCAATCGAAGAGTAGACCTTTCTTTGTTAGATCTGTCAATGGTTTGGCTATGGCGGCAAAGTTGCCGATGAATCTTCGATAAAAGTTTCCGAATCCAAGGAAGGATCTGACTTGTTTAACTGTAGTTGGTTTTGGCCAGTCACGAATTCCTGCAAGTTTAACAGGATCCATTCGAATGTGTCCGGGTGTGATGATCATTCCAAGAAATTCGACTTCTTGAACGCAAAATTTGCATTTCTCAAGTTTCAAGAATAAGTCATTATCCTGTAGGCGATTCAAAACACGTTCTGTGCGCTCTCGCATTTCTTCTTTCGTTTTTGCGCAGATCAAGATATCATCCATGTAGATGATAAGCCATCCTTCGTTTATCATATCCTGGAAATATTCGTTCATCATCATTTGGAACGTGGACGGAGAGTTGCAAAGACCAAAGAACATGACTGTTGGTTCATATAATCCTCGATTGGTTATAAACGCCGCTTTCCATTCATCACCCTCTTTGATTCGAACGTTATTGTATCCCCAACGTAGGTCGAACTTGGTGAAGTAATTCGCGCCTTCGAGTTTTGTCATTAAATCAGAGACTAAGGGTAATGGGTAGGCATTTTTAATCGTCCATTCATTCAGGTACCGGTAATCCTGGCAAGGTCGAAGAGCGCCGCTTTCCTTCTTTGAGACGAAGAAAAATGGTGATGCTTGTGGTGATTTAGATGGCCGAATGTATCCTTTATCGAGTTGTTCCTTGATCCATTCATCGAGGGTCGACTGTTCTTTTAGTGATAACGGGTAGATTTTGTTAACTTTTGGCGTGAATCCTGTTTTAAGTTCGATCGCATGATCCCACGGGCGAGAGGATGGGAAACGTTCTGACGCTTTCTTCTCGAAGGTGGAGTGCCAGGGCGTATATTCGGAAGGTAGCACTATTGGCGCTTCGTCTCTCTTTGCCTGATGTTCGAGTGCTTGTGATGCCGAAGTTTTCACTCTGATCCAATATTCGTCTTCTCCCCATTGTCGATTGTCTAATGCCATGCGCCAAATAGGTTTGGTGTCTTCTGAATCATCATCCATTTGGAGGGTTTTCTTTCGCCAATCGATCTTAGGATTATGCTGTTCTAACCACGGTATTCCGAAGATTACTGCTTGATCTCCGAGATTAGTGATCCATAACCAGTTATTGTATGTTTTTCCTTCGATAGAGTAGGTAAGGCAGGTGCGATGGGTGATCAATCCATTCTGATTGATAGTTCCGTCGGCGTTCTTGACTCTAATTGGTTGTTTCAGTGTTTCTTTTGGTAGATCTTTCGATATTCGTTCATCAATGAAGTTTCCTTCTGCTCCACAATCGATGAGAGCAGATATTTCAGCGGGTTTATGCGTTGTTTGCACAGTGATAGAAATTCGTTTGTTATTATTCGAATTTACAATTACAGAGTCGAGTGCTAACTGTTCAGTGGTACTGGAGGCGTCAACCGCTTTCTGTCGTCTCCTTCTTAAAAACCCTCGGATTCGAGCTCCTGGAGGGTTGTTTCGCGTTCTTCTTCTGGAAGATCCTTCAACAGCGCCCTAATGCGTTGGGCAGTTGATTCGTTCGAGGTCATTTCCTCTATTGCTCTGATTGAGCGATTCTGTGGGGAGGAGGACTTGTAGGACGACATTTGGGTATTCCCCTTGTTTGGGCAGTCCCTGGATATGTGCCCCTGTGTTCCACATCTGAAACACTTGCCGGTTTTTCGATATTCCTCCTTTTGGGCATCTGAAAGACGTCCTGTGCTCACAGCATTGATTGCCTTTGATCCTGATGCAGAGGGTTTCTGGTTTCGGTTAAATTTGAAACGCCCTTTCGTGTCTCCTGATCCAGACGATCGATTCATTAGTTTCATGGTTTCCCAAGCATTGTGCAGGCGTTCTGCAGCGTTATATGCTGTTTCCATACTGGTGACTGCGGGGTTTTCGATGATTTTTGCTGCCACAGATGCAGGGAGTCCTTTACAAAAGTAGATGCGCTGCGCCATAAACCCTGTAATTCCAGTGGAGTGTATGAGTGATCTGAATTTCTGAATGTAGGCAGGGATATCGATGTCTCCGCCTACTTTGACTTTATCTAGATCGTTTAGGGTCCTGGCTGCGCTATCAGATTCTCCCCAGTCGTTCAAGAATCGTCGTCTGAAGCTGGGGTAGTTTTCCCAAGAGAGTGTGTATGCGCTTTCTGCTGATTTTCCTTTGGTCGCTTCTGCTGCTTCCAATTCTCCTCGAAGATTGGCTTTCCAATCGTCTAGTTCTTCCCCTAGGTGAAGGAGAACGTACTTGATTCGTTTTTTCGATGTTTCGAAGCGCCCTTCATCTAGATCGAATACATCATCAAAGGTGTTGATGAAATGTTTCGCTTTAGAGCACTGTCCTTTGAATTCCTTAATGGAGATTCCCTTTATCCCTTTCGGGCTTCTTCTTGTCGTTTGACATGTCTTTCTGTTTCGGTTCTGGTGTTTCAGGTTTCGGGTCCTGTGTTCCGGGTTCGTGTTTCGATTCTGTGCCCTGTTTCGAGCTTTCTCCTTGTTTCGATTCGTCCCCAAAGGCTAGATCTATCTCGATCTGTTGTTGTTCTTTGTATTCGTTCCACTTGGCTAGTGTCTCTTCTTCTAACGCGAGGAAGGTGAAATCTCCGAGTTCTTCGTTGACTCGAAACTCGTGCCACCAAGTGAGTTCAGGTTCGGTGTTTGGGGCTAGGAACAACTGATTGTTTTCCTCGTTTACTTCGTTATACCAGTGAATCCAAATTTCTCCTGGTAATTCTTTGTTGGGGGTCTCCTTCCTGGTATTCTCCTTCGAAGAGTTCGTCCGAGACCGGTAGGTTCTTTCTCTTTGTTCCTGAAACGTAGCACCAGACCTTGTGTGTTGTAGAAAAGTAGACTTCTCTTCGATTAAGGTAGTGCTTCTGTTTGTAACGAACAGAGTCGTTCGGGGGTCTGATCTGGGAGTTCCTGGTATCAATGATGTCTGGCTAGTGACGATGCACTGAGCGGTTCCTGAGTTCCAACTTGTGTTACGGACGATGCCCTCGTCGTGATTCGTTCTAAGTCAACAGCGACAAGCAGAGTCTCGGTCCGCTCCCAGCCACTGGACAAAGGTTTCGACGCTAAGTCAAACGATGACAAAGGTCTTGAGAAATGATGAGAGAGAAGAACGTTCAAGTCGATCGTTGTTGAGAGCAAAACTCGTCTAAGTTGGAACTGAGGTTACTCTACTGTACATGGGGTTTATATACGATTTAGAGAACAAGGGAAGCTATAAAGGGAACGAGGCAATGACTACCTAAGAAAGGGAATGTGAAGGTAGTTATAAAAGGAGATAACGTCCAGGCTGTACACTGCGCAGTATGAGGGGAAAATGATGAAAACGAAACGGTCCGCTGAGACAAGAGACTCGAACGAAGAGGAAACTGTAACAAAAGGATGCTGGGTCCTCTAGGTACTGGTTCGGGTATCCCAGGGGGAATTGCCCTGCCCTCGTCCTCCTGGAGCCTGCAGAAGGCTCATATTTCTTAGTTAATGACAAGGTGCCCTCGATTCTCGAGGCAAGTGGCGCTTCGTCTATCACCATCCTAGAGGAAGAAGACAAGTCTTCCCCCCTCTACGTATCGCGACTCCTGGGCAAATTCGCGCCTTGACATATTAGACGCTTTTCCAAGCTCTTCCTCATCGCCCGACAGAGAAAGAGCTCCAACACTTCCCTCGCACTCGCTATCAAAGTCCAAGTCCATGTCGTACATGGTCCTTTTTCCCTTTCCCTTAGCTGAGAGGGAGAGGGCAGGAAACGACGGGCGGTTAGTGGTGGGCAAGGGAGGGGCACGGTTAAAACCCTCCTCTACTTGCCTTGGGGGAGGGGAAAGATTTTGTCGGTGAGGAGTGGGGGAGCGACGGGTTTTGAGAGGAGAGATTTCTCGTCTCCTCTTGCTCCGATGCTCGCCTGGGTGGGCCCCTTCCCCACCAGCATGAGCTAGCCCAGAGGAGTTTCCACTCCTCGATAGTTGAGACAGTTCATGGACCCTGCCTTCGAGCACCTCCTTATCTTGAGAGAGTTGTGACACTCTGACGGTGATTTTCGAGCTCATCCTTGAGCTCGGAGATTCTCTTCTCATTCTTTCTTAGACCATTGTCGTACACGATGTCTAGCTCCTCCCGCATTTCGTTATGCAGGACTTTTCGCCAGTGGCGAAATTGTTTATCCAGGAAGAGGGAGAAGGCCCCCCCTTGGTTCGTCTCCACCACATGTCTTGAGAAGTTCGCACAGTCCACGCACCATTTTGGGTGCAGGGGCAGGTGTGTCTCATTGTGTATAACCCAGTCTGGAACTAGCTGGGTTAGGACTGCCGTGGTGTCATATTCATTGTGAGGAGATGGTGATCTCCTCTGATGTCTAGAGCCTTGTCGGCTTGGGTTTCTCTCTTGAGGAGAGTAGCTGCGCTTGTGGCGCTGGCTGTCTCTCCTTGTTTTGTCGCGGTTGGTAATTTGTTCTGCCATGTTCGCGAGCAAATTTGTCGTGGGAATCTATTTGACGCGTTTTTCTTCTCGGAGTTGGAAAGTGGATTGTTCCGTTGGCCAATCAACCAATTCACAGCCACCTTCGTGAGTTTACTTGCGACGTAAATCCGAGGGCGTGGAAACGCCCTCAAGCTCTAGATATTGATCTAGAGCTTCAAGTTCTTCAACAACATCAAGAGGTTCCCACGTGGAATCTCCTAATTCCCAACGCACTTTGAAAGCAAGCCTAGGAGACCATTGGTGGTCTTCTATCGTTCTAACGACCCATTCCTGTTCAGGGTCGTTACTGATGTCATATCTGACTTGAGTTTCCCTTCTAGGGAATTTTGTCGAGTCATTGTCCATGAATGGTTTAAGTACTTTCTCATGGAAGACATCGTGGATACGCCTGGCTTTGAAATCAGGCAGTAAATCAATCTTATACGTCGATCTGTCTGGAAAGCTTTCTAGGACCTTGTAAGGTCCTAAGTACTTTGGACAGAGCTTTCGAGCCTGTCCTTTCGGAAGACTGATGTTTTCTGTAGAGAGAAGAACTAGGTCTCCCTTCTGGAAGGCTTGTCCTTCTCTGCACTGTCTATTCACCATTACCACGCGTGCATTGAGCAGTAATTTTGTCAAATGTTTTGTTGAGAACATCTTTAATGTTCTCAATTATCCCTTGAATCATTCAGGGCATCCATCCATAATTCGATTCAAATGGAGAGTAACTGGTGGATTCACTAACTGCTGAGTTCATTGCGAACTCGACCATTGGTAATTGCAATTTCCAATTATCCTGGTAGTCATTGACCAGAGATCTCAGAATCTGAGACATTGTCTGAATGGCTCGCTCAGATGAACTGTCTGTTTGCGGGTGGTAAGACAAGGACATCAGTAGTCATTGTCCCAGGATCTTGCTAAGTTCAACCCAGAATTGTGAGGTGAACTTTGTATCTCTGTCTGATACAATAGACTCAGGTATACCATGGAGTCTAACTACCTCCTTAACAAATATCCCCGCTACATCCTTAGCCGATGCATCAGTCCGCGTGGGGAGTAGGTGAACCATTGCGGTTAACCTGCAAATAACTAGGAGGATGTAATCAAATCCTTCTATTTCAGCGAATGGGCCAACAAAGTCCATTCCAATGCTTTCCCAAGGTCTCGATGGGATGGGCATTGTGTGTAACCATCCTGGCGATTTCTGTCGCGAAACCTTTGTTGTTTGACACTTCCTGCAAGACTTACAGAAGTCTTCTATGTCAGCAGCAATGTTAGGCCACCAGAACCAACGTTGAACATAGCCTAATGTTCTATGAGTACCCAAGTGGCCTAGGGTGAGATGGCAAGTGTCGATGACAATGCCTCTAATACTTTTCCCTTCGAGTAGTCCGCAAGGTATGCAGACTACTCTCTTACCGATCCTATTTGTGGTCCATAGGATCCTTTTCCTTAGATCAAACCTTTCGTATTGATCCATATTCTTCCAGATCTCAGAAAAGAATTTGTCATTGATGTATTCATTAGGAATACATTTTAAGACGGCTTTTAGCGAGTTGTTTTTGAGATTGAGGTCGGGAACCTCGGGAAGGTCGACTTCCTTATTTGAAGCCAATACTTTTGACTTGATTTCTCGAGTCTCAATTTTATCTTGAATCAGATTATTCTCCGATTCCAAAATCGCCAGATGGGCATAAGACTGGGTTAACTCATTTAACCTGTTTGTAGAGAGATTGTCTCCTTCTGGATCCAATCTCAAGTCAGTGTTAACATACGCTGCAATGTCATGGACCTCGTCAGGTCCATCGTTGGAGTAGTAGCATGATAAACTGTCTGCTACTTTGTTCTTCTCTCCTTTGAGATATTTCATCTCAAAGTTGAAGCGAGATAGGTATTCCCACCATCTCATGCGTCTTTGAGATCCTACTTGGGTCTCTTTGAAGAAAATAAGCGCTTGATGGTCCATTACTACTGTAAACCGAAGACCCAATAGCTTATCTTCCCTGCGCAATAGAGCTTCAAGGATTCCTAGAAGCTCTTGTTCCCAAGTGCAGTAGTTCATCTGCGCTGATGTGAATTTACGGGATATAAATCCTGCAGGTCTACAGGTATCCCAGGTAGGGCCTTGTCCATACCAGTGGTGTCCTCTAGCTCAATATCTTATCGATCTTAGAGGGATCGATGTGGATTCCTTCATCATCAATGATGAATCCTAGACAGTCCATTCTGGTGGATAGGATGTCTATTTTTTTCAGATTGCGACTGAGGTAGAGCTTTAGCTTGCGCAATCTATCAAAAGTCACTTTCAGGTGACTTGAATGTTCCTCCAGGGTGTTGGAGTACACAAAAATATCATCCTGATAGCAGTGCAAGAAAACTGCTATCATGTCTGCAAAGGAGATGTTCATGAGTCTCTGAAATGTCAGGGGCCCGTTTTTATCTCCTTGTTGCATTACACGGCTGATCATGTTGCTGTATATCATTGCGAATACTGAGTGCTTTTCGTGTTTGGGTAGGATGCGTATTTGTTCATATGCATCAGAGAGATTGATTTTTGTTCTGAATCGAGCTCTTGCCAGGTCATTTCTGATTGTTTCTTGGTCAGGCATCGGGGTAACATCTGCTAGAGTGTTATCATTTCGTTGCCTGGCATCTATGATGGTTCTTATTTTACCATCTCGTTTGATAACAATTAATAGGGGCGCCGATGTTGGAAGGCTAGTCCTTTCCCACCATCCTGCCTCTAGATATTGATCAACCTTTGCTTTCAGTTGATCTCTAAGAGGTTCAGGGCATTTGGGTGCCCTGTGATTTATTTTGAGATTCGGATTTATCAAAGGAATCTTGTGGTTTATTTCTCTCAGAGGTGGTAATTCCGGTTGATGCGCATGTATCCCTCTATTACTCCCAATTGTCTAAAATCTCTCTTGGGTCCGTTTTCGATGCGATTTTGAACCACATCCTTAGTTGACCTGAGTTGGTATGCGACATGATCGCCCGTCTCAGTGACTTTAGAGGATTCGGCACAATCCTCATTTCCGTCATCTAGAAGTCGCATCACTGCTGCTTCTAAAAAGTTGTTCGAGACTGGAGAAATTTCTGGCTGGGAGTGGCCTTCCGTTGAAGACCAATCTACCAAATTGATCTCATGGCCACTAAGCTGTTTCTTATAGATGGTGGGCTTGTCATCTATCCTGGCACTGGCACACCAGTCTTCCAGAGACAGCTCATCGTCGTCTACGTCTTCCCCAGAGACACTCTCATGTAGTGCCTTGTAGACTTCTTCTGTGGAGGCGTAAAGTTCCTTGGCGTCAGAAGCTTCTTTGGCATCAGCTGCGTTAGCAATGCCTTCCTTGTGCTCTTCACCCTCAAGAGCTTCGATGTTAGCAGACTTTTTATATCTGCTATTCTTTTTTGGACAGTTGGGGCTGGTGTGCCCTTTCTGTTTACAGTAATAACACTCAATAGATTTCGAGTCGTTATTATTAGATTTTTCATAGGCTCCTTTCTCCGGAGCCTTGGGATTCATCTGTTTCTTAGACGAATCTTTAGACTTCGAGGATTTACTCCCAAAAGTCTTAGGAGTAGCGCATTTCTGTCAGTCGCGCTCTTCCCAGGTTTCATAGAAGTGTGCTTCTTCTATAAATTTGGCAGCTTCGAAAATAGCATTGAGGTTGCTATTTTCTGGATTGTAGCCATGTCTGACCACTTTTGTGGAGATTTCCGGCTTTAAAGCACTGAGGAATCTCCTTGCCATATCATAGTCTGAAGGCGTCTGAATCATCTGTTGGCTCAGACGTTCCAGATCCTTCTTCAACTCAGTGACGGACCGCCCTTTTTGTGAGAGGCGGTTGAACTTCATAGCAGCGTCTCTGGAAGAGGCGTCTCTAACAAAGTACCATTTGAGGGCCACCATGGTTTCCTCAAATCTCCAGCTCCTATCAGCATTCGATTTAATTGTGTGCTGATACCATTTTAGGGCCTTCCCTTTCAGGATTTGCCCTAGGAACTTGACTCTGAACGAGTCAGCCTCCGGTTTCAGCAATGAATAGATGCTGAGAAAGTTTAAGAGTTCCCTCGTGAATTTGAGGAACTCATCTATCGTTTCTCCTCCCTCATACTCGGGGGGAGACAATTTAACCCCTAGTTTTCCGAGGTTAATGGGCTCGTCGGAGGGATCAAAGGCCAATTCTGAGTCCCTAATTTCTTTACAGACCATTTCGTCCGTTTTCTCAGACGTTCTATCTGAGTGGGTTAGAGGATTTGCCGTGAGCGATCCTCTTCCTAAATTACTAATGGAGAAACTCGGTCTCGGGCTCTCCAAGTTTTGCTTGGCCTACGAGGGGAGTTTACACTCTCCTCTCTAACATCAATGGCCTCCTCTCTAAACCTAGTTCGTAGAGGAGGCAAAGCAACTTCGGGACTAGGCGATCTCTCATTACTAGTCCAGTTAACAGGGATCATATTAGATCCTGTTAAGAACTGAGGTCTCCTCTGAGCCTCTTGAGATTGTTGTACCCTTCTAAAAGGGTTCATTCTATTAAACAGAGTATCTGGGGAAACTCCGTTTCTGATCTCTGCAACCACAGCGTTTCTAGCGCTAGCAGTTATTCTACTGTTGTAATTAGACAAGGTTTCATTATTTCCTTGCCTAAGGGAGATATCCGATGGTTGTCCCATCATTTCTGTTACGATCATGAAAATCGGCATCACATTTTCAATCTATCTAGTGGTCGGGGACCACTACCACAGTCTTTATACAGGCCAGGAGCCTTAGGAGGAGTCTGGGAACACTTTGCGTGGGTTAGCGCATGGGAGCGCTTACTGTGGAACAAGACGATGGCCATACAAGGCAGCCATATACTACACTAGGAAGGACAGCCGGATTAGGCAAGAGGATCGCGCCCTTGATGGCATCAATGATCGACGTCGGCATCAATGCATCAGGGATCATGTCATCACGCAGCAGGAAGCAGCAGTGGCAGCACATATGGACATATGGGATTGCAACACAGCCTATGGAGACAAGGAGGCTTTAAGGATATAGCCCCTTATGGTTATAAGGTCTAGAGCAACCCAGACTGGTCCAGGTGATGGCGTTACAGCGGCTGCGCCCAAGAAGCATAGCAACGCTGACAGCGTGGAGGCAGCGCTCATACAAGACAATAAGGAGTATGGATGCTGTGAGAGTGCCGGTGGTACTAGGCGGTGGCAAGGGTCTTAGTAGAGTAGTATATAAGTAGTACAAGTGTCTTGAGTCGCCCCAGACTTAAGATGGTTTCTCTTATGCCCATGTAGGCTTCTGTCTTTATGTCAATATACCCTATTCCCCTCCCCCTTCTCTTCCCTGCTCGACGAGGCCTGTGGGTCTGTGTCCTAAAGGATGGTGGGTTAGTGTTGTTGGGCGTGAGCTCATAACAATTTCTCGTTTCTTGAGGTCTATTAGGACCTCTAGTTGTGGTTCATCTATGGGCAACCCAATTTCTTGCCCATTATTTTGAGGTAGTCTCTCTTCAGGGACTGCCTCTGCAGCAGGTTCTTCCTCACTGAAGTAGTCAAGCGCCGATTCTTGACTATCTGATTGGAGTTCAAATCTCCTGTCATAACAAGATCTCTCTTGTTCGCAGGAGTCTGAGTGCCTTTGGGGAAACTGGGGCCTTTCCAGGAGTGTGGCGATACGCTCTAGAAGATCATTGGTCTCCTCAGTTTTTCCTTTCAATTTCCGGAAGTTGTCAGAGAGGCTTGAGTAGTGTCTTACCATGAGCCTCTCCAGATTCGTTTGTCCTTGAATCAATTGTCCAAGGACATCAATGGTGTTAGGTTGTGACACGGTAATCATGTGTTCACCTAATCCAACCGGAATGGTTGGTTGAGATACCCTGGTCAAATCAGCCAGTTCATCTCTGATTGAGTCCTCATCGACTCGTTTAGATTCGAAGTCCAGTGGAGAGATCGAATCCTCAACCTCTCGTTCTTCGTCGAACTCATCCCCGACACTTAAGAATTTGACCACTTTCTGGTCATGTCCTGTAGCCAATCCCATGCGTTTGGCCAGGGTGTCACTGAATAAGTTATCAGTGAGAGAGGTAGCTGATACCTCTGGACATTTAGGAATTGTTTTAGATCCCTTCAAAGACCCTGTCGGTTCACGACTTGGTGGTAGTCTGGGCTTTCCTGCGGAAGGCCTGGCACGGTCAACATGTTGGTGCTGCTTAGGCGCAGTTCTCATGGTGGTTGGAGATCAATTTAAATCGATCTCTGGTCTAGTAGATTTTACCACCACTGAGTAGGGCGGTTTCGAGGGAGATATGTTCCCTCTAGGTGACAGCCGGTTCAGTGAGGCTCCTTTGGACACCTCTGCTGTACTTCGACTGTTTGAGGAGGGCGACAGTTGTGCCTTTGGTTGAGAAGTGCTCACACTTCTCTTGGTGACATGTCTGTCATCGGGGAGGCTTAGAGCTTCCAAAATTGCTCAAACTAGTTGAGCGTGGTACTAAGACCAGGGAACTATCCCGCATATTCGACGGGGAGTTCGAAAGTTCGTCCTTTCGTTTATATGAAGGTTTTTTTCCAAAAGACATCAATTAGGATGCCTTCATTCGTTTGTGCGCTACACTACCTATGGTAGTGTAAAAAAGTGTAAAGGTTATTGGGTTTTCTTTACTTAATCCCCACGATGCGTCTTACACTGGACCAATTTTATTGGCAATGTAATGCATGTACAGGTTTGTGGTAAAGAATAATCTAATTACCTAATTATTTTGAAGCGCGACATAAGGTCGCGCGCACAAGCAACAAAAAACAAATATATACATTTTGCAAAGATGCGCATATGATTATGTGCATCGAGATAGTAGTCAAAAAGATGACGAGGAGAGCAAGGTTCTCGTGAAGACATCAGAGCCCTTACAGGTGCCAAGCTGAGGTTTCATATGGACAGGTCCAGAACACTGAGGCACTGGTCACCTTATATGAAATAATGCTTGGCATTTCCCAGCGCTGGTCAGAGTCATCACCTGAGTACCAACAATACTATAAAGAAAATGTTGAAACTAGTTTTCGGAAGGCTGTGGACAAATTAGAGAGAGTGGTTGTCATGCAGATTTTGGAACTAACAAAGATGAAAGCCACAGGGACAGGTGCGTGTGATGTATCCACTGAAGCTGATTGAACCTGATCAGACCAATCTCCAGGCTACAAGCTCTGACAACACATTTTGAAGGCCCTAAATCAACGTTCTGATGCCATTAGGAGGGCCATCAAAAGATACAACAATCAAGCCAAGTTGCTTGACCCTCCTGCCCCATCTGTTACTTGGGAGGAGATTGTGGAGTTTACTTTTGTTGGGGAATTTGACCTTCTCCATATCACACGATGTGATATATGGCAGGAGAAGTGGACACAGAAAGAGTATTGAGAGGCTGTGGTAATGTACTACAAGTTGTGCCGTGCCTGAGAGGAGATCAAAAGGCTAAACATCGAGGTCTGCCAACTGATAGCTTTTATTCACAAAGAGAAAGAACATATGGAGAGAGTAATCAAGCAATTATCTGCCGACAATCCATTGCTGGCAGGTGAACTGCATTGTTGGTGGGCTGCCCACTCTTGCATTAATGAACTCCACCTTCAACAGCTCAAACAACTTAAATGTGAGCTGTACTATTTGGGTAGCCATGACAGTGGAGCGAGCACACATAATCAGGGTTCCATGTACAGTTTAGATAGCATTGCAGAAGAAGATCAGATCCAGGCAGAGAATGAACAGGAGGAAGAGTTTGAAACAGTTGCAAATTTTGTAGTGGGTATTGTAGACTAGATGCCAACAAATAATTTGCTCGTTTACTATGTCCTATGCAACTGACGCATGTCTGACTTTTAGACTTGGACATTTGTGATGAGAAGAGGGTCATTTACGGAGTGTAGCCAGCAATGTATATCTAACTTGAACATCTTCTAGTAAATGTTGGCAACAGATCTGAGTCGTTAATCATCTCTTCAACTTCAATGCAGCTGATCATGATGGGACCAGCCTCGCTCAATACCATCCTAGAGGCCCTCATAACTGGCGTAAGATATGAAACTTCTTTTGTATCATCCTTCTCACATCAAGACTGATCCTGTCAACACACAGTCGTCTCATATCACCACATTTAACTCACACCACCACAATCACTCACCCAACTATCCCATCTCCAATTCTCCTTATTTCAGCTAATGTCAACATCGTCATCATCTGGACAATCTGATCTTCGATACAAATCTTCTTTGTGTCTGTTGTCCCTCTCACATCAAGACCAATCCTGTCGACTCACATCACAATCATTCACCCAACTATCCCATCTCCAATTCTCCAATATCCATTCTCGATCCTCTCAATCCTTCACTTGAAGTTTGTCTTGTGGGTCTTCTCGGCAATCGCTTCTCTTTTGCCCTCACCTCACAATCACAATCACTCTAGATACTCTAGACTTGATAAGACTCAGTTGTGATGGGACAATAACAATGTGTGCCAGCAGAGACTTGGATGGATCTTATCACATTTTCTCACAGCTATCAACTTCTTTTGTCCCACCACCGCAATGTCTTCGACCACTCCCTGTTCGCAGAACTATACCGTGTCCAATGTAGCAACCAACTTGCAACTGATCCGTGGCTTCTTACCATTGTAGCAGCAGCACGCGCATCCCTGCATCATCGGAAGTTTGGTGACCAGACAGAATACATTACCAGACGTCATATTGTTGGATTGCACCCCATGTATTTTGCCTTCTGTGATTCTGCTGGATCTGCAGATGACCTGATTGTGGGGGACAAGCTCCTCAAGGACACGCTGATAGACATATTTGATGCTGTGAGTAAATTAGAGCCACTTTATGAGTGTTATTGAATGGCCTTTAGATTACAACCCTTGACAGATTAGACAGTGGCATTACACTTTTGGTGAGGTGCCCTGGGTACTGCATCCCATCGGGCTTCAGTGTGGGGGATATCACAATTGATGCATACATTAGCCCTTGCAAAATCACCTTTGGTGGCCCCAAAACACAGGAAGCAGTGGCACTCATTGTTCAAAAATTTGGAGAAGACATGGTACTCAGTCACCTACAGCACTTTACGGACCGTAGCCAAAAAGAAGGGATTCCAGATACTCAAATACCATGTAGTACATGATCCTGGTCTAACCAATATGATAACTAACATTTCTATAGGTGCAGGAAAATCATTTTCCATCAATGGCTTACCAGATTTCGAAAGGGAAGGGAATGGTTATATGGGATGTCAGTGTGGACCGACCAGCTATAGCACTTGCTCAGTCTACCACCACAGGTTCTTCCACAGATCTGATGAATAGGGCCTGTTCTGCAACTCAGGGTGCCGCAACCAGTTCCTCCACAAATCTGACAAATAGGCCCCGCTCTGTTACCGATTCTAGTGGACACTCTGGTATGTCATCATGATGTCATCCGCTTTCCTACTGCAGTCTAACTATCATAAGGTATAGCTTATCCATCCCATGGGAATGACTCGGAGCTTTCAACTATGACCATCATTTCGATTGGCCCCAACACCAACGCCATTGCTGATCAGTTGGGACTTCCAGATTTGGCTATCATTCAGCTTCGCACCATGACTTGTACCGTTTGCAGCAGCCGCTGGCCACAAGCGCTCCAGGGCCTGGAATGAGGCTTAAACCATGAACAGTCTATTATTTTGTCAAAGGTAAGCATCTTATTCAAACTTATGTAGCAACGCTCACTATGGTGCTACATACTAACCAGTACTACCAGGAACCAAATACCGCAACTGTAGATTGTGATTCTGTCCTTGCTTGTTTGAGTCTGTGATTGATTAATCTGACTAGGATCGGGTTTGCTGTTGCAGCAATATGGTTGAGTCTGCAAAAACTATACTATTTGCAGACAAGTCCAGGTTCATCAACTGGTGGGTACCATAGGCTACTGGCTACCAGTTATACTCTGAACAGAGCACCAGGCTCGGCGTGCGAGCATCATCAAAAAAAATTATTATAGGTGCTCCCTAACAATGCTATTCCTCTTTTGACAATCCCAAGATTTTAGAGCATTGAGTCATAGTGCTTTATTGGGCTCAAACCAAATATCGAGGCTTGCAAGATGGTCGGACTTTTTTTTCATAAGCAAATAATTTATTGGGAATTATAAATTGAATTCAGATCAGTAGTACACTGCAGCAAGCCCCAACGATGCCAAAAGGATGTTTTTTCAAGACTACTGTTCCTGCTTCTTCAAACAAAACACCAAAGCCACATCCTTGTGTCCCAATCAGCAAAGAAATGCGTTGTTATACTTCTACACTGCTAAGCAGCTGTGTAGAGGGGGGGGGGGTTGGGAGGTCGTTGGAAGGTTCCCAGCACCTCCTTTTTGAGTGTGCATTGAATCGATGGGCGCACGCATGCAATGCTGATGACCATGGCGATGGTGATGAGATAGAGAGCCCTCCCCCCCAAACAAGAGGAAGGGGGAGGGCAAACGAGCCAAATGACAGGCAAACAAAGCTGATTACGAGGGCGGGAGGGAGTATTCTTCTTTTTGTGACTATGTGACAGTGACTACTATAAACCAACTATTACTAAGCAACTCCAATTTAGGCAGAGCCCCTGTCCACTGCTGTACAGAGCTCTAGCTCATCAGCGTGCTAATCTCACAGCAAAGTGACAAGAAGCTTCAGCAAAGTACAAGGAGGCGATTTGGGAGGCCCACTCAGCAGTTGAGCAAAGGATCCATGCCATTGCAAGCAAACATGCCAAAAGCATCCAGCACGTTTGATCTGACCTCCACATGGCACCACAAGTTTTGTTGAAGTCCCGTAGCAAGAAGAACCACTGGAATGCTTACCTGTGGAAAGTATCCCAAGACAAGGAGAACATTGGTAAGCCCTTCAGATTTGATGTCGTTCATGTGCTGATGTGCCAGGGCTTGCTGCAAAGATATGACAGGTAAACAAATGTTGCCAAATATTGCACAAAAAGCGAAGGAGGGATATGCTGCCCTGACCAACAAGGAGTTAGATGCAATTGTTGTCAAGTACAAACAGGCAAAGGCAAACAAGGCTAAAGATTTTTGCTCATCAGCAAGGTCTTGTGTCAACAATGTTTCAAAAACAGTGGAAGTATTAGGAACTGAGGTAAGACTCCTCTTATACCATACTATGTCATCTAACTGAAACCACCCAGATTGAAAATTTACGAAGTTGTAGTGGTACTGAGGCAATTCTCTGCATCACTTGTAGTTCCACAGACACCCCGCTCCGGCCCTTTTGCTATGCAACACCAGGCGTTCTGGAATTCTTTGAGTTGGTATTCAAGATCAATAACCATGAATTCTTAGCAAGAATGGAGGCTTTTGCCATACAAGGCCTTGAAGGTATACCTCACTAGTCAGCACCATACATTTCTTATTTATGGTGATTTGCATAGGTAATGCAAGCAACTACAAAGAGACACTTGGAAAGTGGCGCAGTGAAATTTGTGCTGAAATTCTCAGGCAACTACTGTTACAGTTTCTTATTCATTTTGTCTCCTTGTCTCCGTTAACTGTTTCATATCCATCATTACTCATTAACTGTGCATCGTACAGCCTGGACACTATCTCCTTTTTACAGCTACCTTCACATTTCCTTTTCTAGGTAGTCATTGCCTCATTCCTTTTATAGATTCCATTGTTCCTTTATCGTATATAAATCTCATGTACTGTAGAGTAACTCCAGTTCCAACTTAGACAAAGTTTTGCTCTCAACAACAATCAACTTGAACGCTCTTCTCTCTCATCATTCTCTAGACCTTTGTCACTGCTTGACTTAGTGTCTGAACTCTTTGTCCAGTGGCTGGGAGTGTGTTACGGACGATGCCCTTGTTGTGATTTGTTCTAAGTCAACAGCGACGAGCAGAGTCTTGGTCCACTCCCAGCCACTGGACAAAGAGTTCAGACGCTAAGTCAAACAATGACAAAGGTCTTGAGAACAATGAGAGGGAAGAGCATTCAAGTCGATTGTTGTTGAGAGCAAAACTTGTCTAAGTTGGAACTGGAGTTACTCTACAGTACATGGGGTTTATATACGATCAGGGAACAAAGGAAACTATAAAGGGAATGAAACTATGGCTACCTGAGAAAGGAAGTGTGAAGGTAGCTATGAAAGGAGATAGCATCCAGGCTGTACAATGCGCAGTTTAAGAGAAATGATGAATATGAAACAGTTTGCTGAAACAGGGAGACGAAACGAAGAAGAAACTGTAACATTACCCCCTTTGTATGTGAGAAGTCACCAACTTCTACCAAGAATTCGTCCAGCCGTGGTCCTGCCTAGATTCCAACCATTCAACAATGTTTTTAACATCCTTCTCTGCCGTTTCCATCCGCCATTGCACCGTCTGGATGGCTCATTGTAGTTGCTTTGCTTGGGCAAGCATAGCGTCCCATTCATTATAAGTGAGCAAATGAGGATCCGTGGTGAGGGTGAGGGCAGTGACAAAGTTGAGTGGTTCTGAGAACATATTGAAATATGTGATGAGGGTGGCTAGGTTTTTGCTGACGTTGTCAAGCATGGTGTTATGAGTTTGGACAATGGGTATGTGAGTAGGGGAGACGGGGGTGACGGGAAGTTCTTCAGGATGCTCATGGAGAGCAGGGAGGTCGGCGAAATCGTAGTTGTCCAGGGTGGTGGTGGTGGTGACAAACACCTCAAGCAGGAGGTGGTGGGCGACAGAGATGAAAGGGGAGGCAACAGTGGCGACATCAATATAATAGTGGCCACAAGCAGTGACCAAAAGGGCGAAGGAGAAGGCAACGAAGTAAGCGATGGCAACGATGGGAGACATTTGTTCTGAGCATTGGGATTGGAGGGCATTTGTACTACTAGAAGTGCCTTTTTATATTTAGTTGAACACTTTGTCATCCCAGTTGACTGTTTGGAGCTCTCCATCCGTGGATCGGTAAGTTGTTGTGGATGTTCTGATCCTGGAAACATATTCAAGTTCTTCATCAGATTCTTCTGATTCACTTAACTCGTTCCTGGTAGTGGTAGAAATTTTGTTCTCAGGGTCTGTGTCTGTTTCAGGAGCAATATCTTGTGGCACAATACTTTCAGGTGAATTAGGTATAGTGGGTCCACCTGTGCTGTCAAATACGTCTAAGAAATTGAGGCTTTCAAGTACTCTATTGAGGTTTGAGATTTCATCTGGGAGTTGCCAAATAGCAAGCCATCTGCAGATCTCCATTTCTTTGCTAGTGTTTCCTAACCATTCTGTGAAATCAAATAGTGTAGGGTCTTCTCAGTGGCGGGTTGCCTTGGTGTATACATCATTGGTATGGTTTAAAGGTCTGTTGGGCGATGGGAGGTAGGGTGACATTGCATCTGGATAGTATGGTAGTTCTTCCGGATCAAATGTAAGATCCATGTATTTCGGAAGGTAGTGTAATTGGGCATTGAATGGGATTTCAACTTGTCCCTGTGGGTGTGTTGCATGTCCATTAGAAAGTCTGGGAGTCTTGTAGGCATTTAATCAGGTTGCTAGGGTTCAGATGAAGTTGACTAGTCAAGGTGGCTCTAAAGGGGTGATTGGAGGATGAGGAATGGGAAACGTGATGATTTGTCCTTTGAAGCTTTCATAAGGTTTTGGGGAATATTGTCCTCGAGTGGAGCAGTATCTTTTCATATAACAAATGTTTTGTTTGAGGGTTTGGCAGTTGCAATATCGAGACATGAGGTTTCATAGCCATCTTCTGAGTTTATATGCCTGTAACATGTCCGCAGCATTGCTTAGATTGCGCTTGGGTTCCCAGGAGTTGTCATTCAGGCTGTATCCCTTCCATTTAACCAAATATTGGTATCCTGCTCCGCATTTTTGATGTGTGAGAATTGCTTCCACCTCAAACTCTTCTTGTCCATTTACAAGATCAGGGGGTGGAGTAGTATAATTCGGTCCGTGCATTTCAGTTTCTTTATATGGCATAAGGAGTGATGTGTGAAAGACTGGATGAATGCGCCATTGTTTTGGTAGCTTGAGCTTGTACATTACTGGCCCAGCACTTGTTCAACTATAAAGGGTCCTTCTCATTTAGGCGCTAATTTCCTAGACTGATATGGAATATTGAGATTTCTGTTTTCGAGCCATACTTTGTCTCCTTGTTCAAATTTGATTGCTTTATCTCTGACTTGCCATGCAACCATCTGTCTTGCTAGTTTGTGCGCAGCTAGTGCTTCTTCCCTAGCTTTTTGTAGTAGTTGTAGGCACTCCTCAGCGGCAGGTGTTGTCATTTTCTGTACCGCAGTTGGTAATGCAACAGGGTTCATTCCATACATGAGTTGAAATGGGGAGGCTTTAACTGAGTCATGATGTTGATTATTATGGGCGAATTCAGTGATTGGGAGTAGTTGTTTCCATCTGTGAGGTTCGTTTGTGCAAAATATCCGAAGATATACTTCTAGTTCCTGGTTAACGCGTTCTGTTTCTCTGTTGGTTTGTGGATGATATGCTGTGCTCATTCTGTGGTCGATTCCTAATGTCTTTCTGATTTCCTGGAAGACCTTAGCCAAAACCTGTGGTCCTTGGTCCGAGATGAGTATATCAGGTAGTCCAAAGCGTTTGAATATTTCTGAGATGTAAAGGTCGGCTGTTCCTAAAGCGTCGATGGTTTTCTTGCAAGGAGTAAGAATTACCCCCTTCGTAAGACCATGGTCCACCGTGACCAGAATTGAGTCATATCCGTCTGCGATAGGTAGATCTGTGATGAAATCCAGTGTAACTTGTTGAAATGGGCGAGTCGCCTTAGATCCAATTGGTAGGAGGGCTGGAGTGTTAGGATGAGTATTTACTTTCATCTGTTGGCAGGTAGCGCAACCTGTGATCCATTTTTTAACATGTTTATACATTCCTGGCCACCAATAGTTGCGCTGCAGCAGTTCAAGAGTCTTCATGTGTCCTGGGTGTCCTGAAGTGAGCGATTCATGAACCGTCTTGACAATCTGTGTCCTAAGCATTCCAATGTATGCTCTATCAATATATCGGATGATTCCATCAACAAACGCCCAGTCCTGGAGCTTAGATTTA